>CABFWB010002408.1:44302-109926 GCA_902151455.1 Timema bartmani
CCCATCGTGATCGGGTCGGGGAGTGGGGGGAAGAACCTTAAGACATTTTGACATAAAAATACTTCAAATATTTAGAGTAAATCCTTAAGTAGTACTTAGTGTAAAGCTAAACTTGGGAATAATCTTCTAAAGAAGGGTATAACTCTAAATTTGCGATTAATATTAAAATTTACTATAGGCAAATAATAAGAATATCAACAAATAGTGATTATTAAGAGGGAAATAAGTTTAAACATTATAATAATTATTATATAAATAAATTTCTAGCTTTTCATTCAATTAGACAACATAGATGGAATTATTCAGATCTCGAACAATCGAACTTTAACCCCACTCTATAGTGTAGCTAGTTATTTCTCAATTTATATCGAAATTATACCACTAAGCCATACTAACACTTTATTTTTGTGGTATTATTCAAAGATTTAGTTTAAAGCACGTTATTTAAAAATACATTAGTTTAAAGATCCTTATTAATTACTAATCACTGAAATGGTAATAATAAAAATGATAAAATAAATTTAAACATAAACAATGTTCGTGCAACAAGATGTGAGGCGCGCAACTTAAATTTGGGTAATTTAATTGATGCCTATTTTCACCACTTTGATACCAAATGTGACTGTCTTAACGATTTATAACAATTACTATACATTAATCATTTAATAATATTAACAATAACAATTTAAAAAATGAAATATTGTTAGTGAGATTGTATACGTGCAATAAAACTAGTAGTGACTTTAACATTGATTTAGTTGGTTTAATTTTTTGAAGAGGGGCTCGCACCCCCCATTCCCTCGTCCTGGATCCACCCCTGATACAGGTATGGTCTATGTCTTTCATTTTTAGACTCATTAGTCAATAATTACCTATTCCATTTTTCAAAATTTATAAAAGAGGAATATAGTAGCAATCCGATAACCTTAAGTTGTGCATGCCCTTATAAAATGCTGAAAACTTTAACTTGAATTAAAAACTTTAATACGAAGTGTTGACCCTTGTGTACCCATTATCAATATTTTTTATTGGTCCAAATATACAACTGAAGACGTTCATTTTTAAAAATAGAATTATAAAATTATAACCGTGATTCAAAAAAGTTTTACGTATGTATCGCTAGTGTATATTATATTACGAATTTTGAGTAAATATCTCTATTTTTAAACAATAGAGCGAGAAATTCTGTGCAGAGTTCCGTAACATTTATTTAATTTCACAAAGTCCTTCCTACTCGGTTCTTTGTAGAGAAAAAGGGCCTTTAAGAACATGCAAAGAGATATTTTACATTCGTAATAATACTAGAGACTGGGGGGGACCTAGTGGTCTACTGGTTTTGTGTCTGACTTCTGTGCTAAGGGTCCGTGGTTCAAACTTAGTTCCCAGCACAGATTTATCTGTTTACCAAACCCTTACTTCACCTCTGGAAAAGTGTTTCTCTTCATGCTTTGTGAATGTGTCGAATACCAGGCCCCCACCGTGGCTCGGAACCCACCGTGGCTCTAAACCCACCCTAAACTGTAGGTCTCCTCTGCTTAACACCATCATCATTCTCACGTATCATCCTACCATCTGGGGATTTTTTTTTCCCCCATCTGGGGATAATATAATTCGCCTTAATTTTGTATCCACCTCCGAAATGAATTCCTTCACAAGCCAGGTGAGCAGAGGTAAGATAAGGTCAAATTACCAAGATCTACTAGAGCATTGGTCCCAACCCCCATAATTGTATAGACTATACTCCAATCACGGTTGAAATTACTCTCTGAAAGGTCTTCTTTCCTACCAATATCCTACTATATAATAGATTTCTGGTAGGGAAAAAGGCCTTTCAGAAAACAATTCCTACGCTGAACAGACTAGAAGAAATGCTTACGTGTCTAGCCAGGACTCGAAATACATCCTTCCAGCCAGAGGGTAAATAATTGCTACGAAAGTTTTAAATGGATATTGGCATTCAAGAAATACACGTGCCAGGCCTATTATAAGATTCAATGATTAGATAGTTTTAGACACATTCAACAAGGTGACGCCCTTGTATTAGACGTAAACTTTAACATTTTCTCATATTTTTTCTACTCTCACAATTTAACCAAACTGTCCTTCCTTCATTCGAGGGTGGGTGGTCACGTTCAATACAAGCGTGTGGGGGTGTAGCTATAGATGGAATGCTCACACAGAAACTATGCAGTGACATAAATTGTGTCTACCTAACTTGCTATGGCTTGTTACATTGTTATGTTTTAAACGTTCATACAATATGCATGAGCTAGCCCCAACCCTTGGTCCTGTGTTCCAACAACCACCATCTGTTTATCCTGTACCACCATACACCTCTCATCACCTATGTACCTATTTTAAAATGATACCTGACTTTGTTTTTTACATAACTACGATCTTTTAAAGGCTCTAATATAAAATTGGTCAACATAATTTATAAACTGCATCAAATTGTAAATTTAATTTAAATATTTTAAATATTTTATTCATACATTTTAATTATGTCTAGGGTAACAAAAAAAATTGTTTGTAACGATAAAAAATTTAGTTTTGGTTCATAAATAATATTGAAGTATTATTAAACTATTATTAACTATTGACTATTATAGAATTTCAGTATAATTTATATATTTTAACTATCCGTTTATTTTTACTACACCATAAAATGTATGTATGATCAATTTATTGCATTAAGTATGATAATATTTACCTTATCATATACTAAGCTATAAATGTGTTTTTTGTGAAGAGAAAGATATTCCCTGATGTGTTTAATGCCATTTGCAGGGATATATAAAATCTATTCTAAATCATTCACCCACATTGATGGTCTAAAACGTCAATCTGGTCTAGTCTAGTTTGGGAGAGCAGGATGGGAGCTCTAATCCCGGTCGCATGTTCTGTAAGTATTTTTCCATATTAGTTTTTCACAATATATCCAAGCTATTGTGACAACATTTTAGTTAAATTCTACCTTTATTAACCCTATTTCTTAAGACGTGTACACTGAACAGTATATATTCAGCTAGGCTTGATGGATAAGATGTGGCCCAATAAATAAACAAAAACGCTTATTTTATATAATCAATAACAACTATTCTATACCTATAAAACAAACCAATAATCTAAGAGTTTTTAATCATTGTATGAATCTCATCTATCCAAAAAGGATTAAGGCTTTCTTGCATGTTTACACTATAGCTTACTTTATAATATAGGACCATAATGTAGTCGCTTATGGAAAAACTTACTTGTGAAACAAATGAATTTATATACTTAATTTTTCAAATAAATTAAAATTAAAATGTATCTTTAATTTTAATATTTATATAATAGTATTTAGTATACAATTAATTATAATAGTAAATAAATTGTAAGGCGTACAACACAGATTTTATCTCTTAAAATAGACCTTTACTAAACATTCGATAGATTTGTTAAAATAAATGACACGGAGCCCCGCACGGACTTTCTCCCTCTATTGTTTAAAAAACGGAGATATTTACTCAAAACTTGTAATATATGTGAAACAATATAATATACAATAGCAAACCCAGGCATACTCATTTTTATGTTTGGACCAATAAAAAAGATTAATATTGGGTCCACAAGGGTCAACATTACGTATTAAAATTTCGACTTTCAGTAAAAATTTTCGACATTTTATTAGGTGTTGCACATCTTCAGGTCATCGGATTTCTATTAAATTCCTAATTTATAAATTTTGACCAATAAAATATGTAAATATTAACTATTGAGTCTAAAATGGAGATAGATCGTTGTTTTACAAACATTCCTCCCAATAGGTTTAAGGAAAAATATCAATAAACTTGTTGAGAGACTTACTTATATTTAATTACTCAATGGCATTGGAGAATTATTGCATTAAAACTTAAGTAGTATCTCTTTACAACCAAAGCTCACAAAATTGTATTAATATATTTGCCAATATCTCAAAAACTGTTGGTTTTTAAAAAATATATTTCATATAAAAGTTTTTTATTTTTAATAGTACTACAGTTTTGCAATGGTAAGTTACTTAGTATCTCAAATAGTTGCAGAGATACGGAAATTTCCGCTTCTGTAAAGTAGCCTGAAAGTCATTTCCATGGGAAAATAAACATAGCCAGGATATTTATAATCTTAATTAACGCTTGGATACGAATTTTAAGCAAAATCGTTAAAGCCGATTTTGAGAATATTGATTTTTTTCTCTTTTAGCCTTTTATTAAATTACTCTTAATTTTAAGTTCAAACAGACACATAGACAGAAGGCATTGTAAAGACAATTTTTAAGTGTTCGGGTGGTCATGAGACGTTGACATCCAATTAACGCTTAGATACGAATTTTAAGCAAAATCGTTAAAGCCGATTTTGAGAATATCGATTTTTTTCTCTTTTCGCCTTTTATTAAATTACTCTTAATTTTAAGTTCAAACAGACACATTGACAGAAGGCATTGTAAAGACAATTTTTAAGTGTTCGGGTGGTCATGAGACGTTGACATCCATCAACATTTTAGGTTTTTTTTTAAGGTCGCAATACCTTACCTTTATTGTTCGATTTAAAGTTATTGGATTAATAAAAATATGTTTCTTATAGAATATTTGTTTTATAAATAGATCTACATATTTGCAATGATCATTATTTTCATATCTCAAATAGTTTCGGAGATATGATAAAAATTGGTAATTTACTATTCACACCGGAGCCCTTAAAGTCATTTTGCCAAAATATTGAAGGTAGCCATTTTGTTTGTAATATATTCATAGGTGTTTATATATGAAATATATCAAAATCGTTAGAGCAGATTTTGAGAAAATTGACTTTTTATATATTTGCCATTCAGTAAACTACACCTTAATCTTAGGGTTGGATATCCAATTCCAAAAATCCCTTGGGGAAACCCTATGAAAACCCTAGATACCAAGTGTTAGCCTTATCGGTAAAATATTTTAGGCTCTAGTTGGAGGTACAGACAGACAGAAATTAAAAAATAACTTTTTTGGATTCAGGGAGTCATTAAACGTGAAATTTCTTCTAAATCCCAAGTTCGATTTTTTGACCATCACAACACTTTCTCTACCTGTAAGATAACGAAAAAGTAAAAATAATAGGCTTATATATTGTTGTAGAAACATTATACCAAATATCATAAATGAAATAATATACACTGTTACTTATTTACTCTAAGGCACTAGGAGCTAGGAAAAGCTTTACTGAAAAAGTGAGAGAAAAAGAAATATCTATATACACCAAAAAGAAGAATCAAATATTTGCAGAAAACTCAGAATTTATTTGTTTTATAAAAATATATTTCAAATAAAATATTTTCTATCTTTAGTAGTACTACAACTTTACAATAATAAGATATTTCGTGTCTCAAATGGTTAGCAGAGAAATAATGAAAATTGGAAAATTTATCTTCTGTAAAGTATCCTCAAAGTAATTTTCTTGAGTGAATGAGAATTGCCATCTTTAGTATAATAATCAGCGTTAATATACAACATTTAATCAAAATCGTTAGAGCTAATTTAAAGAGAATCGACTTTCTCGCTTTTTGCCCTTCAGTAAACTGTCCTTAAATTTTGAGTTGGACATCTTTAATTCAAAATTTTCTTTGGGGGTGTATTATTTAAAATAGTTTCGGCTCTAGGCCAAGGAACAGACAGACAGATGGCATCGGGAAAACCACTTTTTTGGTAACAGGGGGTCATGAAACGTTGAAATTTATCAAAATCTTGAGTTCAAATTTGTTCTCGATCGTAATGCTCTCTCTCCGAGTTATTGAGAGAAAATAAAAATTATTTGTTTTTTTATTAATAAATTATTTCTGTACTAATAATCGAAGTGGAACACACTTATCTATAGTTTTCATGTCTAGTACTGACACATAATTTTAAGAGAATTATATAATGTGTATATTTTGAATTAAATCATAAAGTAGTTATACAGTTAAATAATAATATACAAACACGTTTATCATTTCACAGAATCTACTTAACATTATATTATTCTTAAATCTACTAAGCATCTATATTATATATTTGATATTGTATATATAACTTATATATTGTTGAACCTAGTTATAGCGTCATCGAAATGACCAAACAAATCTTAACGTTACGTCAGAGTGTCGTTACAAAAGAGGTACCAATTTTACTAATTACAAATTACATTTAATTTATAAATGAAGAATACGTATTAAAAAACTTTTACTTTATTTACATAATTTATATTTAGGTCTTTTCTAGGTAGTAATCTTTAATTTTCTTTTGGACCCTCCTTTTTGTAAAATACTTAATATCAGTATGTTTGCATTTCCTAATTTAGTCCCCCATCTTCTTCAAATTCCTTTAATAATTTATGCTTTAAAAAAATTATACCAATAATTTATTTCACTAATCAAATTTACCGGCATACATAAATCTTTTTCCGTTCACTTTCACAGGCTAATGACATCTACTTTTTCTTGAATAGACATAACTATTCTTTTTGTACTAAAACTGGTCATGATTTAAAAATGTAGGCCTACATATAAATTTCACAATGACTACCGAAACTAATGTTGAACTTATAAAATACCCACAAATGGAGACAAGATATAGTACGTGTACACACTGGAATGTTCCAAGCAACACTGAAAACATAAGTGATTTTCATTGCAAGGGGTGAATTAGCCTATGCAGACTGCTTTAGTCGATATAGGCCAGAGCTAAAAACAATAAAAAAAAGGGGAAGCTCTAAAGTTGTAAGCTAAATCACATCGCAACAAGCGCTTTTTATAATACTGTAATATCTTTCCTGCGAAAATATTACATTAACATTCAAACAAATTTAAAATTACACATACAAACATTCAAATTAAATTAAAAGTACGCTTTCTGAGAAGTTTTTCAAGCTACAACCTAGTGTAATGACGTTCAAACAGAGTGTTTTTTTTATAACGTTAATAGGTTTGACTTGACTGCGGAAAAATAAAGCCACGCCCGGGTTGCCAGAACAGCTGAGGCCATCAGAGCCAAGTTTGACTCTTTATATAATACGTAACAAATACATACTTATACATGTTGTAACACTATAAAGACCATTTGAAACGTAAATTTTTGTAATTTCAGAATCAGGTTTTATTCTTTTAAGATGTTTAAATAAAAATTTCAAGTACACCCATTGAAATGTCTAGTTACTAAAATTAAATGTATATTATTTATAAACTGGTGATATATTATAATAGATGAACAAATTTTAAATGTTCAGTTTAGTGTTATTCTCACTTCTCGACTTTAATAAAAATAAAATTTATACATAAAAACGAAAGCCCTCTCCGACTTACCATACTGGATCAAAGTAAAATATTAAAATGTATTTAAGTTAGTATACATATATATGAAATTCAATCATATTATTTCCTGGTAAATATTGGTTTTTTAGATAATAATGTAAAATAATTTAATCACAGGGAAAGAACTGAAAGGCTTTGATTATAATATTTAAGTACTAAAATAACTGAACTACTTAATATATTATGGTGGGAGCCACTACCGAAAAACTCACCTGGTAGGAATAAATTCACCTTTCGCTTGTTCAGTTTCTGAGGTGTCACGATGAATAATTTTCTCAAGACCATTGGGTGGATTGTACTTTGTCGGTTGTACTATAGTGAATTTCATATATAATCTAGACTCACCCATCACAAAAATGGGAATACATTTTATCTAAATTTTAACGTAATCATTCTTACTCAAAGCAGAGTTAATTTGAGGATAGCCCAGACTGAAGATTATAAGAGTTTTTCTAAAAGACATGCACCAAAAACAACAACAGGCTTTAGCCAAATTTGGCCCTATGTGCTCTCTTTTCCCATATTCAACTGAGACATGTCTATTTCATATTTGTATTTCCATGGTAACCATAAACCACATGTCCACCCTTGACCTTTCATAAATACTATAAAATGATTAGGTAAATATATAGCATGCTGAATGCTATCGTTTTTGTAATATCACAAAAATATAGTGATATGAAAGCGTATGAGACGCAAAATCATGTTTAGCACGTATATTCAAAATAGCATATATATGTTTTACACTATGAATACAATAACTAATATATTCTAATAACCCTGGTTAACAGCCATTTTGTATCCGGTGTGTGATACCTTAATTAACATGTATTCTTGTTGTAAAATCCGAATATGCCTTCGGAAATGCTCTGTTAAGTAAGGTTTTAAAGATATTCGAGAATCTTAATATTATTTTATTTTTAGATTTTTGTGCTTGTTGCACTCTGTATTTGTATGCAATATATGATGGAAGAAGTTCTAAAAATAGTCTCTAGATGGCAGAGCAATTTAGTTGAGGGGGAATGATACTGCCATTGGCCGTTAGAGGTGGCTCAGCTAGTCACGTTAGTTCTGCTGTTTAGTACGTGTTGAAACTTTGATGGTGTTATTCTCTTTGTATATTTCTCTTAATTGATACCTTATTTTGTATTATTGAGTGTTTTTGCTTTTCCTGTGTGAACTAGTGAGACGTTCTGATAATTTTAGATTATAGTTAGTACAGTGTTCTCAACGTAATGCAACTGCTAAACTTCGTGGTTGTGTAAACCACCCGATAACCTTTGTATGTATGTGGTAAGTTCACTCCAAAAACCCAAAGAAAGCCAATCACTGACCTAGTTAAGAAGGCTTATGAACTGTACTTTGATGTTGCTCCTGGAGATCAGGATAAACTCTTTGCACCTCATTTTGCTTACATAACCTGCACAACTACCTTTATTTAAAGGATGAAAGGAAACCGCCAAGCCATACCGTTTGCTGTTCCAATGGTTTGGTGCGAGCCAAAAGTTCGTATGGACTGTTATTTTTGCCTGACAAATATTGCAGGAAGTTCCAGTAAAACTAAACATACAATTAAATATCCTAATGTTTCTTCAGTTCATATGCCTGTGCCTCATGGAGAAGGCATACCTGTTCGTGCTTGTCACTTGCAAATCATTGCGTCAGAACCATCAGAGGAAAGTGAATCAGAGGATTCACGACCTTTGGAAGAGTAAATCCCTGACACTCATGACAGATCGTCTCACCTCATAGAACAGAAGAAACTGAACGATTTGGTCCGTGATTTGAAGCTCTCTGAGCAGCAAGATGAACAGTTGGGTTCTAGACTGCAACAATGAAAATTTATAGAGCAAGATACAAAGATTTCAAGTTTTATAACGAGAAATAGCTGTTCGTCTGTATATTTTGAAATGAAGAATTCAATGTGTGTGCACAGACGTGAATGGTTTGATGATGGAGTTGGGAGCTCAACATAATCCATATGAGTGGAAAATATTTATTGATTCATCTAAAGTAAGCTTAAAAGCAGTACTATAGCATAATGGCAACAAACTTCCATCAGTGCCATTGGTGAATAAGGGGGACATGAGGGAAACTTATGAAAGTATGGCTTTGTCGATGGAGCGACTCAAATATAAAGATTATGAGTGACAGATTTGATGTGATTTAAAATGTGTCGCACTGCCTACAGGTTTACAGGGTTGATTCACAAAATAATGTTGTTTTTTGTGCTTGTGGGAAAACCGAGACACTAATAACCATTAAAAAGTCAAGGAATGGCCTATTAGTAAATTATACATTGATGGAAAATAAAATGTGAAATTTACTCCAATGGTGGAGCCGAGAAAAGTTATTTTGCCTCCACTTCATATAAAGTTAGGCTTGATGAACAACTTTGTAAAAGCTCTTGATAAAGAAGGTCAGGCCTTTAATAATTTGAAAAAAAAAATGTTTCCCAAGTTGAGTGAAGCAAAGCTAAAATAAGTTATATATATTGGACCACAAATTAGAGCATTGTTGAAAGATCCAACCTTTGATGCTAAGCTTACAAATATCGAGTTAGCTGCTTGATCCTCTTTCAAAGCAATTTTTTATGGCTTTTTGGGCAAAAGAAGAGACGATAAATATGTCTCCATAATGGGTGGTCTATTGGACAACTACAAGAACATGGGGTCTAGAATGTCACTAAAATTTCACTTTTCACACTCACATCTTGACTTTTTCCCAGAAAATTGTGGTGCTGCTAGTGACGAACAGGGTGAATGCTTTCACCAAGATATCCCGACCATGGAGCATCGTTAACAAGGACACTGGAACCCTTCAATGATGGTTGATTACTGTTGGTTTCTTTTTAGGCAGACTGATAAAACACCTTACAAAAGAAAAGCAACGTCATCCCATTTTGTCAAAGAAAAAGGACATTAAACTTAAATATTAATATTATGGTTTAATGTGGATTATTTTAGTGTTTTTTGTTGTTTTTAATCAGTTTTAAACGCTATCAAGAAAACATAAGTAAGTTCCAAGGGTTATGTTTTGTTTGTATTTAAAATGGTAAATAGTTGCTATTGTGGTATTATTGTATTTGTATTCGTGCTGTGTATTTTTTTGGAAATGTGACTTAATAGAGAGAATCTGATTTTTCCATTAAATTCAGCACCCGAAAATTAGTTGTATCCACCCATTTACACATCAGATACAGAAAAATGTTTCAATTTGTTGACCGGAGTAATGTGTGGCAGATATTAACTCACGGTGAATTCATGTTGCCAGGAAATGACCAAACTTCAGGAAAGTGCCCCAGCTAACTGTTGCTGGAGGATCAGCAAAACTTCTTACTTTCAGGCCCCACATCGATGAAATAGCAGAGCTGATTCTCTGTGCTCTCCGCACTGTCTACGAGCGCTAGTTATCATTCTGCTCAATTTTGTAACCTCACCTCCCCTCTTTAGTCCGGGTAGATACCCTCCCCGAAGGAGTCAGTTCTGTTTGTATGAAAAAGGTCATCCCTCGCTTAACCTTTTGTATTCTATTGTATCAATTTGACGGAGGAACATCTTGGACGTCAGCCTACATCTGCGGACATAGCAACTGGTGATCACGATGCGTAAGGCTTCAGTCTCACCTTCACGTCGCAGAAGTAGCTACGGTGGTCACTATGGGTATTTGTATTAGGAAAGAACGGTAGAGTCTTAGTACTCTTATACATTGTGTATAAAACATAGTTTTAGTGTCAGTGTTTCTGACTTATTTTTATATTTCCATAAAACTTAATGTAATATACTAGTAAAAGTCATGACTCCCTAAAGAGTATGGCTATGCCTAGGATCACTTAATTGTGGAAATCAGGTTATCTAACGTTTTGTTCAATGACCTAATTGGGTCTGTGACATATATCAGTCATTTATTTTAAGTATACCTTTTTACGGTGCGCAACCTGTGGGAGCTCTACTAGTTCTTAGTATTGGCCCGCGGGGATAGTGCATAGTCTTCGGCCCCCTTCAAGAACCGTTTGTATTAGTTAATATATTTATTGTTTGCACTAGTTATAGTGTGCCCTAGATAGGATGGAAATATAAATATACTATTGAATGTCCAGGCAGTACTATTTAGGAATCGACTAAACATTGTATCTTTACAGCTTAGATTCCTGGTAATTCGCCATTTACTATTTACAAATTGATATTTGCTTTAATAGGAGTTTAATCTTTGTGTTAAATAACTCACTATGGAGTTAACTCATGCTAGCTAGATCATTTAACTACCATTGAAGTAACTGTTTTGACTAGGACTTACCATAATTTGATATCGTTAACTATTATTAAACTATAATAAGTGTAAATGCTTTTCAGGTCTAAGTCTAGTAGTCGTGAGGCTAGATAGATACTATATATTGTTTCTTAACTTTAAATTAATGTTTGCTTCCTATTTTTATTGCTGTTGTGTTGAGTCAGATGCACCTTCATGGCGGAAAGTGGGTTAAGTCCTATTTAAGTGCTACTCTCAAATGTAACATAGACTCAATCTTGCTTGTGTTGACTGTAAGTCTAACAAGGTTGTTTTCTTCAATAGTTCCCTATTGGGATTACTGCATCTATTGTAAGCATTAATTTGTCTTAGTTAACAAATGACTGTTTAGTGTAAGATCTAATTAAACCTTATGTAACCTTACTAACCATTTAAATTTAAATAAACTAATTTGTTAGACATATATATATACATCTCTTATGTTTGTTCTTTCTCAAACCTTCATTTTATAATATTGTAATAGTATTTGTCACTTCTTCTATTTGATGGATATCCAATTCCAAAAACCCCTCGGGACAACCCTATGAAAACCCTATATATCAAGTTTTAGCCCGATCGATAAAATAGTTTAGGCTCAAGTAGGGTGTATAGACAGACAGACAGACGGAAATTCAAAAACTACTTTTTCGGATTCGAGGGGTCATGAAACGTCGAGACTCATCAAAATCTCGAGTCTAAATTTTTTGACTATCACAATACTTTCTCTACCTGTAAGATAGCGAGAATGTAAACTTTTATTTATTTAGCACCGCGTATTACTACCCGTTTGGGTTATACGCTTAAGTACTATTTACGCTAATGGGTTAGGAATTGGGAAGGTTGAATATAGAAGAAGTGAACCCACATTTGCGTAGAGGGAGAGTGGAAAACCATTTAGGAAAAACCACTCCCAGTTCACCCGACCAATATTCGAACCTCGATCTCCCCGTCCTCGGCAGTTGAGCTCAACACGACTAGCGCGTTAGCTAACTACGCCACCGAGGCGGGTGAGAATGTAAACATTAATTGTGTATTTTCTAAACAAATAAATATATTTCAAAATGCTTGGCCACTGCGGCTGTAACCGCAACTCACAATTATAATAACTTGACTACTTAATCCTGATGTATGCATTGCATTCATAAAGTTGTCATTGTACTATTGGCAGTATAAAGCACTACGGAGTAGAAGATGTCTGCGTTACCTGAGAGCTCATCATTATTTAGCTGGCGATATCTGCGCGTGCATCATATACTCTTCTTTAAATTATGAGTGAAGCATTACAATGGACATGGGGCGACTCTTGGATATCACAGTGGTTAGAGCATTTGCGTACTAAGCCAAAGGTCCTGGTTTCAATTTCTGTGTCAAAGTGTAGTTTTTCAAACTAAAACATTTTAAACATTTAGTTTAATCTTCTTAAAATAATTTTCACAAGCCTTGCATTCTATGTTATTATTGGCAACTATGCTTATTTTAATAATCCTCTAAAACACGTTTTAGAAGAATTGGACATGACAATCTGCTAAGTATTCTGTTTTAAATAAGTTAATATTTAGAGGAAATAAGATATAAATAAAATCAACTATGATTATTTTATTTCTAGTTTGTTTGGAAAATAATATTGTTTCATTATATTTATATTTTCACTAAACTTAAAAATAATATTTTAATTTTCATATGCTTCAAAGCAAAATTTTACAAGTTGTTTGCCAAGTTTGAAACACCATCTAAGTGTATGAACGTTTTTAATTTTTCCATGATGTTATACGTAACATATTTATTGAAAAGGATGTTAGAAACTATTAATTTTGTTACGGTTAGATAGTATTTGCAGTAAAACTATGTTGCCAGAAAATACATACACTTGGGTCGTTCTAAGTTAGTGTTGTTAGTTTGGTAAAGATCTAAGTTATATAATATTAATTTTAACTCCAAACACGTATTAATAATTATTAAACAAAATAAAAATTTGACACATTATAAAAGCAAAGGATAAAACGCACTGGTCACATTGTTACAAGAAATGCATTTGAATTCAATTTTTATGTTAAGTATGTATTTAAAAAACAACATATATATAAATATAAAGAATATATAAAGAATGAAAGACCTTAACATTTATTAAGTGTGACATATATTAATATTTATATTCAAATGTATGTATAATATACTTTATTTTATATTATATTATATCATCATACATAATACAATTTACAATTTTAGATTTGTCTGATAAAATATTCATAATAATTGTTTCTATAAATTACACATTATTTTTCAGTGGTGAAAATTTTATTATTGTGTATACGTGAACATCATTTCTTATTTATAATACTATGAACTAATTCCCCGAAAAAAACAACCGTGCCTAACATCTCGCAGAGCACTAGCATATAAAATGGTGTCTGCAAATGTTCCATTAATAAAGGTTTTGGTGATATGTAAGTACGATTCCTGCTACCTATCAACGAAGCTTCAGACATAGTATCTCCTTTCCATTTCGAAAACAGCCCACTTTCATATATTTGTGAGGTAATATTGTTGAATCGCTTAAAGTAAGGCGAGTTCTTGTTTACTATGAAAGAATGCTGAGATTTCACAACGCACTCTTGTATCAAATGCAGCAATGGCCTCTCTCCATAAAAATTGCCCATTTTTCTATTCAAGTAGTTTGCTAAAAAGCTTGTTATCAACACACTTGCATTCCTAAATCGCGCAACATAAAACAATGCTGACTCTATATTAAGTATTATCTTTCTATGTTTCAAAAAGTAATCTATAAATTTATCATCAGTATGTGGATCAATCTGAGCGACTGATACAGGAAACAGTAATATATCCAATTCACTATCATAAAGTTGTTCCAAAGTATTTATATCTTTGTGGTAGTTTGGAACTGTAAGATAACTAGATAAACATCCTTGGTAAGTATTAGTCATCAAGACGACAAACATCGAACAAGATATAAAAAATATTCTGTGACTGGATATATTTAATTTATACACAGTGGCCCCATAAATAGAAATTCTAAAAATTTCAATGATATCCCATTTACTCTGGACATTTATTTGAATTGAGTTCCAATAAATAATAAAGGCCCGAGCAAAAACCAAAATAGGAAATGTGCTTATATAAATAGCCCAAGTCTCAGGAGAGAAAGGTAAAAGTATGTTCATATATTCAGGATATTCCTTTGATTTTGGGACCAAGAATGTAATATCATCCTGATTGAAAGGATACGTGAATTTTACGTATCTCGTTATCTTACTACTGATAATATCCGCGTTCCCACTTATCTCAGTGAGGCCTTCATGGACGTTTCTAAGAGCACCACTCAAAGAACCATTATTTGATATCAAGCCATGCATCATATTGTCCGAGGGGCTTAAGTAGTTGGGTGTTGCATTCATTTGATTCATGATTATGCTAATAGTATTTCCATGCGGCCCTGTGATACTTAGCCTACCCATTTTATCATTCATCAAATTCATCATGGGAGGATTAAAAAATAAAGAAACATTTAAAGAGTAGCCATGCATGTTCCTTAATTTATCAACAAACAAATTTGAAAATATTCCAGGTGTCAGTGGCTGGTTTATAGCAATTGTCTTGAGGTAGCCATTAAACTGGTTATATGAAAGTAGATATACACAACCATCACTTGATAGTGGCTTATTAATACATATGTTTAAATCAGGGTTATAGTCAGTCCAAAACACTATGTAATGATTGAGAATTTTGTAATTCATCCAAAAGTATTCGAAAATATGTTTCATTTCAACAATACTATTCTTTGAATTTGATTTAAGAATATAACATATGAAATTAGCGTCGGTACTCAATGCTTTTGATCGTGTAATGATATCAAAACCTTTCTTGATTTTATTCTTATTAAATTTATTAGCAATCCAAATATACCCTCCTACTTCTATCGCCGTGGAAAATTTATCTGTGTGGTTAAACACTTTACTTTCGTTTTTATCAATTGATTTGAAAACTAATGACTTAAAAGTAGCTCTTGCTGAAATATGACCTAGTAGGCTATCTTCCAATGTTTCTAGAGAATTTTCCTCAGTAATAAATACAATATTACTTATTTTTTCACTTTGATAGTAATCAAATAAATGTTTAGCAATCGAGTCAATTTTCAAAACAATACTTTTGTGAGTATTTAGTTTGATATTTGCACAAACAATATTATAATAGTTCACAACAAGAATCCAAACCAAGCTTAGTACATTAGATATGTTTAAATTCATTTTAAAATATAAAATTAAATAAAAATAATATATTATTTAGTTAAACTTTAGTTAATTATTAAATGTTTTGCTTTATTAAAATAATCATTAATTTAACAATGATTTACACGAAAGAAAAAAATCAGTACCCGCACCCGAAGAACACTCGCATTCAACAAGAATACTACCTTAGCTGTGGAAATGTGAATTTAGAGTGGTTGTTATAAAAATACAAGTTGTCAATATGTGTGTCACCATCATTACCACGAAAGACATCAATATACTCTCTGGATACGATCTAACCCTAGATAAAATAAACACTCATAGTTATTACGTAAGTAAAAATAAATGAAACAATACCAGTTAATTTTCAAATGGAAGTATGACAAGGCGTTTTGGAAAGTAAGCTAGCACGCGATGCGTTAAAGCTGGAATAAAACATTTATACTAAAAAACTTCATGTAATTAATAATCTAGCTCATTTTTAATCTTATTGATTATTTGATTAAAGAGGAAATATGTGAATAGCTCACAGTAAAATATGTAATTTTACAAATAACTTTGAAATATGGTTAATATTATAACATGTATTAATTAAAAACTGTGTTTGAATAATATAGGAGTTTTATTTCCTGTCATTAATTTTAACAGTCTATAGCTCATTATTTTAAAAGAGATTCAAATTCTAGGCATATTTACTAAAATGTCAGTTTATATAATTTCATAAAAAATATAATATCAAAAAATATTCAAAATATGATTATACTAAATATTATAATATGTTTCATAAAATATGGTTATGGTAATTATATTTTTTAAATAGTTAGATTAGGAAAATATTTATCTCATTTCTAAGAGACGTTAAAATAATGTATAGCAAACATATGACCTTCTTGAAAAGTGACCATTCCAACATATGTTAACAAGCTCATTATTTAATTTGATATAACAAGTTCTTATTATAAACAAAGATTCACACAGGAAAGAATATAAATGTTGAAATATATGCAGTGAATAAATATTTCTTTGGGTGTCTAAACGTATTTTTCTTGAGTCTCTGATCAATAAACCTCGTATAAACTATATTTTTTATCATCGTGTGGAAAGCTGCTGGATTACTGTAAGTATCTTTTATTAGTTTTTTCCCCCACGAAAAAAGACACAGCATATAACAATTTAATTTTAGCATAGTTTTATAAGTTTCTCAACCACATTAGAGGTTATAATATCAAAAGCCTCAGGCTATTGCCCGTGACGTAGTGGTTGAAGCTCACGTGTCAAACTGGTCCAAAAATATGGATTTTCTTATTTAAATGATTAATAATGGTGTTACCGCGCGCTAATTTCCTAAATTATACAAGTGCACTTCCTCCAAAATACCCCGCCAAACCAACAGTTTAGATTACATGGCTACCCCCACCTTTGATAAATGAAATAAATACACTTATACATTTCTTTATAACACTTACTCTGTTTGATACAAATTATTGATAGAACATCTGTACTAATATTTAGTATTAACTACGGTCTCAATCTGCCTTTAATGTCAATTAAAATGTTGAGATCCAGGGGGAGTACGTAAAGTACACTTTCAGAACCGACTGTGTGTATGAGCCCCACATAAATAATTGAAATGTTGTAGTGGGCTGTATATTCTTCTACTAAAAATTCGAGATTTATTTTATTTTAGCACCGAGCCTTATTACCCGTTCGGGTTATACACTTATGTACTAATCACACTAATGGGCCAGGTATTAGGAAGGATTAACATAGAGGTAATGCACCAGAATTTGTTTAGGTGAGAGTGGAAAACAATTTAGTAAAAACACCTTTAGTGCACCCAACTGATATTCGAACCCCAATCTCTCTATCTCCGGTAGTCTAGTTCAACATGAGATAGGTGCGTTAGACCACACGGCCACCGTAGCGGGTGAACAGAGTTACAAGATGTTAATTATTGTCATGGTAGACATTAAACGAACAAATTGAATAGCAC
Source organism: Timema bartmani (assembly GCA_902151455.1). Lineage (NCBI taxonomy): Eukaryota > Metazoa > Arthropoda > Insecta > Phasmatodea > Timematidae > Timema > Timema bartmani. The sequence continues at coordinate 62,169 of CABFWB010002408.1, forward strand.
CTAAAATATAAAGACTTTCCTATATAACTCTCCAAAGCTTAAATAAAAGCTTATTTGTTAATTCTTAAAGAGATCTATGTGTGACTTAAGTTTCACATTACTTATTAATGATAAAGATATCCCAACAAATGTTGACAATTTTTTTCAATAAGATATTATTTGTTATTAATTAGTTTATTAAAAGCTAAAATGATCTATGTTTAGATTAAAATGTAGGGGCTATGAGATGCTTTGAAATTTTTAACACCAACTAATGATTACATTTTATCTATAAATCAACTACAGATAAATTCAGTTCATCAGAATTAAATAATACAGTGTTTTCTTTACGATAAATCTATATTTTAAATAGATACTCTCAAATGATAATTTTCTAAGTGTCTAAGAAATTTTGCTTGGACTCAACTCTTCAACTCATTATGTAATTGATTAATTGTTAAAGTAGACCATCCCATGTCAGCAACATAAGCAATTAACTCTGAAACAGTAGTAATAATTCCTTGTAGCTACTCATTTTGATGTTAATCAATAACAAGTAGGCTGGTTTGCCGCATGTAAATTTTGGATTAAATTATTTTTAAAAAATATTGTATTCTTGTTGATTATTATTATTATTATTATTATCACCGCGTCTTACTACCCGTTCGGGTTATACGCACTTACGCTAATGTGTAATGGTAGGTGATTGTGATATGAAATGGAGGACCAACAGTTTAACATGGAATCCGAACCACGGTGGAGGCCTGGTATTCCTAACATTCACAAGTTGTGATTAATACACGTCTTGTCAGAGGTTAAGGAAGGGTTTGGCAATCAGATAAATCTGTGCTGGGACCTAGGATTGAACCCCGGACCTGCAGCACAGAAGTCTGACACCTTACCCCTAGACCACCAGGTCACAATTTGTTGATTATTATTATTATTATTATTATTATTATTATTATTATTATTATTATTATTATTACTATTACTATATTGAGATATACTTAAAATTCAATATAAATAAATGAATGAATTTGTATTTAGGCACCAACTACAACCCCTTTTATTTTTATTAGGTAGGTAGATTTTTCTTGAATAATTACATATATTTATCTCCAGAAACTGCTTAGTGGTATGACGTTAACCCTCTCTCCCAAAACCTCTGGATTTTATCCAAAGTTTTAACTAAATACGGACAACTTCAATAAAGACTGTATATTCTCCTAGAGCAGATTATTATTCTTGACATTTACATCCAACTCCCTGAAACTATCTAGAAATGGAAAGCAAGGTTCCAAATACCATGTACAATATAATATAATAAATAAAAGATGAAATATTAAATTTAAAGAGTGTTTTAAATTATTTTTGAATAAAAATACTACTAAACGAATCCTACCTAATAAGGCATGCCTCCTATATTATAAAATTAATATAAGTTTCGTTAAGCAATACTTGAAATAGTAAAAACTCTCACTTAAATTGTGATGACAAAATAAATACTTATTAATTTATGACGAGGTAATATTATTTGAAATGAAATAATACCAGATTTCATCGAAGAGGTAATTTAAGTATTCCAGCAAATGGATGATGATAATATGGTGAATTTCGTCTCACCCAATAATGTAGAGTGGTGATCTAAGGCTCTGGTAACAATTATATATTTCAGGCCTTATATATTAACAAAATCTTCACGAAAACAAACACTTGTCCTTCCTCAAAGGTTAGCCATTACTTTTGATGCTTTTTTTGCAGCCGAAAATGATAATTAACTATAGAAAAATCAATAAAAAAATATTACCCAAATTGAGTCATTCCTTATTTTTTCGAAACAATTTTAGAGTCAATAAATAAGCAATAACTAACAATTAAAAGTTATGTTTTTTCTTTAAAATAACTTCCGGTGACCTGGAGGTCCAGAGGTAAGGTATTGGACCTCTGTGGTAGGAATCCAGGGCTCAATCCTCGGTCCTGGCACAGATTTATATGATTGCAAAATACTTTCTTCACCTCTGACATGGCGTGTATTAATAACAACTTGTGAATGTGTGGAATGCCAGGCCTCTACCTTGGCTTGGATCCCATGTTAAACTGTAGGTCCTCTCATTTCATTCATCATTTGACCAATAAACACAATCCATCCGTAAATTTAATTTTTAATTTTGCACCAAAATCCAGCCGAGAATAATAATCTCTCTTTATTTTGATAGGGAAAATTATTTCCTCAAATGACAACCAGATGCTATACGCGTCCAAAGTACATAAATAAAACTAAGATCTTAATAGTTCCGAAATAAACCACTCTCTAGAGCAGATTGCGTTTGAATCACCCACAAAAAATTAAGCACGGTGGTTGCAGGTTAATAGAGTGAAATACAGGTGAGTTGATTCCATATATAATTAAACTGTAAATTAATAATTAATATCCGAAATTTAGGAGTTGTATAATCTGAGTGAAAAAAAAAATGAACAGTAAAATGGTCAACGGAATAAAGTATTTGAAAGAATAGATCAACTGTATACTAAATTTTAATTTTAAGTATATCTTTTAGCAAAAATAATATCACAACATAATATCATACTATCAAAACAGCGTAGCTTTTAAAATTTCTACTTCAAAAAGCCTAACTACTTTTTATTTGTTGGACTCCAAAAAGTTCAATTTTGCTAGTAACTAGGTCTTCTACTGGAAAATAAATGAAGAAGTCTTATTAGTTATGACTTCACCAGTGATATTTATCAAGTGTTATCAAGACTAGCATAACTTAATTAGAGGCACTTATCGTAGGGAATCATTAGGAGAATATCAATGAGCGTTATAGAGCTTAGACGGTGAAGAATATCTCTAATAAATTAACTTAGACAAATTTTACCAGTGCTTTCAACAAGGCTTTTCAAAGAAACTGAATAACATAATCAACCAGACTAAAAAGTGAACGTGATATAGCAAGGACAGGTGGAACACACAGGTAGCAAACCAGGTCTTTTATAGAGTAGCTTGGGTAACTTAACACTTTAATCTTATCTATTAATAAAGAGTCGACCTCTGGGGTATTGGGGTGAAGGGCTCTCCCCAAAACGCGATTTCGTGGCTTCAAATCCAGACAAGGTTGACGGGTTTTTCTTGAGAATAAAAATTGATGGCAAAGCTTTCTTCAGAGGAGAGGTAGAGCTGTCGGTCTTATGTCGATTCTGATATTTAAAATAACCAAGGGAGGTATGTGAAAATACCTTTCCCAGCAAAATTGCTAAGCCCTTTCGCTATCTCATAGAAACTCTCGAGTGCTGATATAACCAGTCGATTAAGAAATTGCATGTTAAATAATACAAATAGATTATTATAGCCAAAAATCTTATGTTATCAATTAAGTTTATTCAGTTTCTCAAATACTTTTTTTAGTTCTTGTATAATAGAGCTCAATCAAAAACCAGTTTCAATACCAATCTTGCTAACCCATAAACTTCACTCCACGTTTATCCTGACAAGAATCTCAATAATGTGTAAGCAAGAATTAAAAATTATATTTTGGTATTATATTTTATTTGGGCCTCAACATTGACTTTTCTTCTCATTGTTCAAGCTTAGCTTTGATTTAGCTTTGCTTTGCATTTAAAAAGTGACTTTATTAAATATATCGAGAAGTATATTTATTAAAGTGCACATACATATTTGTGTAATCAGAGTTTCAATATTACCAAATGTGCTGAGGTTCATTATCATGGAGAAGTAATACAAAATAGCTATAACAGCCTGACCAGTGGTATTTGACAAATGGCAGCATGGCTTTCATTTTTAAGTCCGCGGATATCTAGTATTGGGTAGTTTCTAACAATTACTAAGGAAAACACGTTACTTTCTTTAGGTTCATTTTAGTAATGATTCTTTTTTTCAAACAATTCTCAGATAAACTATCTTAATTAAAGGTCTAGGGTCAAAATAAAATAAATCACACAATATTGCCATTTAATATCAAAATATCTTATTTTAACAAAATTCATCCAAGCATTAAGTTCTATGGAGAGGAACGGACAATCATTCAGACAGAATTGTATTCTCAGTGAAATTTTAAGTTTTTGCAATTTGATGCATCTAGACATAGACCTGAATTTTGTTACTGTTATAAACTAAAAAACACTAAAGCCTATATTTAATATACATGGTGTTTGGAGACTCATAGCCCAAACTGCACATATAATTTATTTGAATCAAAAGTAATACAAAATACCTATACACCTACATCTGGAAAACTTTGCTAATACCATTAAATAGTGTTAAAAGTTTCAGCGTACAGTACCGGGAGAACAAAGCTATTCAAACAGGCGTGTACAACAGGTTGCATAGGAGCTAGGTGCGTGGCACTGCACATGTAATAATGGCAAGCACTTTATGTGATGTAGGACCATTAATGATGAGCCTCAGAACGTATTCGCATTTCTATATGGATTCGTGTGTTGTTTACTATTAATTGTAGTATGTTCTGCTACCGTGCTCCAAGATTTAGAGGTGTGCAGTACTGTACGCCTAACTCCTATGCAATCTGTTGTACACGAATGCTTGAAAAGTTATGATCTCCAGGCGCTATTATCCGAAATTTTGTACAAAATTTAATGGCATTAGTGTATAGAAATTTTGTATTATTTGGTTCAAACTATATGTGCAGTTTGAGCTGTGAGTTTCCAAACAACATGTATATAATATATAATATAATATAATATACAATTATGTAATAGCTGTTATGCAGTTCCGATACTAGAATAAATTTTAATTCAATAAATATTGTCAACATGGGGCAGACTAGATTAAAATATTCAGATTTTCATATTTCATTTAATTGAAGGTATATATATTAAACTTTCAAAAAATGGATCGTTAGATCTACACACAATATATTTTTGAAAATATTTTCTACTTTAACAATCAAATTTTTTTCAAGAGGATTATGAATTTAACATGTTTTGATAAAATAGTTTGGAACTAAAATTTTCATTAGAATTTTGGCCTACGCCAAATTTTATATATTTTTATCTCTTTATATTGACTTTAAATTACATTATAAAATTAGCAAAATAAGAAAAAAATAATCTAACAACATGGACCTATAAATGTTCTTACTCTTGGTAAATTTGACATCCAGCAAACTCTAGCAGTGTGACTTCAATCTTTGATATTTCTTGAAATCATAGTACTAAAATTTTATATGTCTAATGTATTTTATAGAGGATTAATAGTGCTACCATAAACAATGAAATTTATTTAATAATCACCTAGCACATTTCCACAATCTGTCGTACATGACCGTTAGATAAGCACCCGATTAATAGGTTGTCAAAATAGCTTTTGAAGATTATACGCTTGTTCATATTTATAGATAAAATGTTACGTTAGTTAGTGTTACCAAAAAAATCAACTCTGATGCTAGAACATGTTTATTCATCTCAATTTATATTGAATAAAGATAGGTATTCCAACAACCCATTGAAGATTGTCACTTTGAATCTAGAAAACCAAATCAAGGCAGCTTACTTCTACATATCAGAATATAGGGTGCAACTGATTGTAAATAATACCATAAGTATAGAGATTAATATCTAAGGCTGTGGAACTCAATAGTTTTTTTTTTAAAAAGTCCCATCTACAAAACCTTTTTTAATGTATTCTTATATCAACTTTCAAATTATAAACAGTTATGTGTTTTTTATAAGGTTGGAAAAATTAATGCATAGAATTCAACACTCTGTGCCAATTTTGAAGCCAAAGCTCTGTTATTAAAAAAAAACACAACTTGTTTTATAGATTATAACGTGTAGGAAACAATATATTCCTAGTTTATTTAAAATTAAGTAAATAATTTCTCAACTTTTGGCTAAATTTTGACACAATCTGTATATTAATGTAGTAATAGCTTACATTCTACGTATTTAGTGTAACACAACACCTAGTCAATGGACATAATTAGTTTATTTAAAATAAACAAATACACACATGCATACAAAGTCAAATTATTAATAATTTATCAATAGAAAAAATACACATATTAATTATATAGAACATTATAACCTTTTGACCAATTTATTGCACAAACTTGCAGTAAATACAATTTTAACACCAATTAAGGCTGTTTTTATTCATGTAACAAAATTATTTTGAAAACGTATTTTTTAACATCTAATATTTAACTAGTGTACAAAATACGTTTTATAATTATTATATCATTTTTGTTTCCGAATCACAAATCAATTTTTAAAATACATGAAATGAATTATTAAACCGTTAATTAGATATTTGGAATCAATTGTAATGCTTTATAAGAGAATTTCCCATGAAATATTTATAGTAGTATTTACTTAATATAAATTCTAGTTATTTCTTAAATGCGTAAAAAACTTTCTTGTTTATTTGAAAAATGCCATAATTTCTAATAAAACCACTAACTAGTTCCCCGATAAAAGCAACTGTGTCTAACATTATGCCAAGTACTAACATGTAAAATGGTGTTTGCAAGTGTCCAATGTATAAAGATTCAGGGGATGTATAAGTATAGTTTTTGCAACCTATCAATGAAGCTTCATATATATAATCTTTTTTCCATTTTGAGAACAATCCACTTTCATATATTTGTAAAGTAATAATGTTGAATCGCTTAAAATATGGAGAGTTCGGATTTACAAAGAAAGAATTCCGGGATGTCATAAGGCACTCTTGCATAAAATGTAACATTGGTCTCTCTCCATAGAAATTACCCATTTTTCTATACAAGTAGTTACCTAAAAAACCTGTAATCAAAACACTGGCATTCCTAAATTGCGCAACTGAAAACAATGCATCCTCAAAGTCATATATTTTCTTTTTATGTTTCTCAAAGTAATCTAGAAATTTATCTTCCAGTTGAAGATAAAATTCAGTGGCTGACACTTGAAACAATAGTATTTCCAAATTGCTATCATAAAGTTGTTCCAAAGTATTTATATACTTTGTAGTAGTTTGGAACTGTAAGGTGACTAGACAGAGATCCTTGGTAGGAATTAGTCATTAAAATAGCAAACACTGAACATGACATAAAATATAGTTTGTGACTGAATTTGTTTAGTTTAGACATAGTAAACCCATACACAAAAATTCTAAGCATTTCAAGGATATCCCATTTATTGTGGAAAATATTTTGCATTGAGTTCAAACCAACAATCAATGTCTGAAATAAAGCAAGAATTGGAAAAGTTCCAAGCTAAATGGCCCAAGTTTCAGGAGGGAAAGGTAAAATTATATTCATATATTCAGGATATTCCTTGGACTTTGGAACTAAGAATGTAATACATTCCTGATTGCAGGGAAAAGTGAATTTTACGTATTTCATTATTTTACTAGCAAGCAAATCAGAATTTCCACATAATTCATTAAGTCCTTCTACAACATCCCTAAGGGCACCATTCAAGGAACCGTTACTTTCTATTAGACCATACATTCTACCGTCAGAAGGGCTCAAGTAGTTGGGTGTTGCATTCATTTGGTCCTTAATTAAACTAATAGCATTTCCATAGGTTCCTGTAATACGTATTTTACCTATTTTATCAACAATTTTAATAACCAAGGGAGCATGCACAAATAAAGAAACATTTAAAGAGTAATAATATAGGTTTCTTAATTTATCTACAAAAACACTTGACATTATTCCACATGTCAGTGACTGGTTGATAACAATTGCTTTGAGGTGATCATTGAACTGATTATATGAAAGTATATATACACTACCAACACTTGATAATGATTTAGTTATAGAAGTGTTGTCAGAATTGTAGTCGGTCCAATATACGATGACTAGGTTAAGAATTCTGTAACTATTCCAAAAATATTCAAATTGAGTCTTCATTTCATTAAGACTCTTCTGTGGATCTGATGTAAGAACATATATGAAGAAAGCATCGGTACTCAATGCTTTATATCTCATAATGTTATCGAAGCTTTTCTGGATCTTACTCGTGTTGAATTTGTTAGAAATGAAAATATATCCTCCGACTTCCATGGAAATGTTCACACTGCGACTAAAAAATACATTTTCATTTCCATCAATTGCTTTTAAAACCAACAACCTAATAGTATTTGTTGCTGAAATATAGGCTAATATATTTTTTGTCAATGTGTTGAAAGACATATCCTCAACAATAACTCCTATACTATATATTTTTTTACTTAGATTTTGATCAAATAAATGCTTTGTAATCGATTCAATCTCCGAAACATGATCAATATTGGTTTCCAGGTTGAGATGTGTGCATACAATATTTAATTTCAAAGCTAGAATAAAAAAAAAGCTTATTATATTAAAGATATATATCCACATTTTTAAAAACTTTAAAACATAACTTTCAATATAAAGGTTTGATATATACAAAAAAAAACAGTATTTCAAACTTTTTTGATAAATGAATATTTTGACTTATCAACAGAATGATGAATTCAAAAATACTTAAGATGCAGATAAATAGAATTTTCAACACCAGCACTGTAAGAGCGCTCACATTCAACTAGAATACTATTGTATGTATAGAAATATTAACTTGGCTTAGTAATGAAAAAAAAACACAAAAGGTCATTATAATTCACTATGTGTCATTACCATTAACACGAAATGCATCGTTTATTAAATTTTCTGGACAAGATCTCCAACCTAGATAAATTGTGCTCTCAATAGTGAAATGAGCAATAAAAATAAAGAAAGAAATACTAGTAAATTACAAAGTGGAAGTTTTCAAGCTTTAAAAAATTAGGTTACACTTCGAGGCTATTAAATTCACAGTAAAAAATAAAGACTTAAACAGTTATGCTAAATTTTAAATTATACTTTATTTTAAATTTATTAATTAAGGTCAAGTGTGAAGAATTTTTTAGTAGTAAGATATATTTTTTTAAAAGTTTAAAATTAAGATAATGGTATTATTATTATTACTATCATCATTATCATTATTATTTCAATATTATACATTAATAGGTAATCGATTTTATATAGTTTAGATTTGAAAAGTCAATTACATAAAATATATGCTTTTATATTTTTAGCTATTGAATTTTTAGTATTATGTACTAGAATTAGTGTATATATGATTTTATAATTAACAATAATAATAATAATAATAATACGTCAGAGATATATTGAAAATAATCTTATAGCAGTTATTTTAAAATATTTTGGTGGTAATGGTTGTATTAGAAAAGACATTAATTTTATTCCCAAGGATTTATATATGTAACAAACATGGGTATTCAAACCCCTGGCAATATCCAATACTGGTTGTCCTCTCTAGACAATGAAGATCGTAGAAGAATAACTAAATCTGTTTCGGAGGATTGATTGTTTCATTAAAATACCGTCGAAAGCAGAATGAGTCGCTCGCCTGATATGGGAAATTATTTAATATTTTTATTTTCTTAAATGTTTTTTCTTTAAATATGTAAGTAATAAAAAAAAAATAATAATAATAACAATAATGACTATGGGTTTTAAATATTTTGTGTTTTAAGGTATAGTAATCATAGTAACATAATTATTTTTTCTGTTCAGAGCGTTGTATCGAAGAGCTTTGAATGAGAGCAGGATTAACAGTTCTGTTGACATTTAATTTTTGTTTCAGATCTTTATATTTCGATGAATATATAATTATTATTGCAATAAGATCTGTTATGTTTAAGATATTTTAAAGAACTTTTCATCAATTATAAATATAAATTAATAGATTAGTCAGTGAATATTGTGTCTATGACTGTTTGAATATGGGAAGATAATCCCAGAATAGAATCGATGTCTCCTGCAAATTTTGTTTTAAAGAATGGTGATTTAAATATTTTTGGGAATCATCAACAGTTTGGTAAGCATTTATATTTTGCTTATCTTCAACCATTACAGCTGAATCCAAAAGAGGAATATTTATTTTTAACTTATAAAATTTTGTGGAGGGAGAATAACTTCACATACATTTGTGATAAAAGAAAAATTCTTTGTGGATATTTCTCCATAATTGAAAGGACTATACATCTAAAGGGTTTACTAACCCATAATTAACACATTTTCTATACATGAACAAAGAGCAATCCATATTGTTTTGTATTAGCGTCCCTTATATATCCATCTTGACGAATGCAAGGGATTTTTTCTAGATAATACTTAACTTATTTTCGAAAGACGTTAAGAACATTCTATTAAAAAAACCTTTATAATTAATTAATGACTTTTCACTTAAAATTAATCCAATTTTTAATTAAATAAGAAATGTGTTTGTTTTTATATTCAAATGTAAACTATTACTCTAATATTTGTCATTATGTAGACGATCCATAAAGTATGTATTTGAATCATTGTTCAGTTGGTAAGAAGGCACATATCATTGTATTTTATTGTTGTATTTTTTTTTCAATTTGTTGATTTCAAGTGAGACTATATAAGAATATAAGTTGAAAAATTATTTACACTCCCACCATATACTAAAATATTAATAATAACATTTAGCACCGCGTCTTACTACCCGTTCGGGTTATACGCTTAAGTACTAATTACACTAATGGATTAGGAATTGGGAGGGTTGTATTTAGAGGAAGTAAACCCGCATTTGCGTGGAGCGAGAATAGAAAACCATTTCGGAACACCCCCCCACCAGTTCACCCGACCGAGACTCGAACCTTGATCCCCCCGTCCTCGGCGGTCGACCTCAACACGTCTAGCGCGTTAGCCAACTACGCCGTCGAGGCGGGTACTACTAAAATATTGAATTTCACAGAAGATCTGAGTACTTATTTAATCTACTAGTCACTATAGTATGTGTATCTGTGTTAACTTTCACCTCTATCCAGGTCCTATGACACATGGTGGTCTCGAGGTTAGTGATCGTGATTACCGACATTCCTGAGCAAGACGTCCCACACTATTACAATTTACAATTTATTTATGACCTTACATCGGTTCACACTAGTTTAAAGGTTGGGTTTTAGGGTGGGGTGTTTACAATATATATCTTGAAATAAGAACCATTATTATAACTAATACCATTTTCTTATTATAGGCGTATAACATGAACGGTTAGAAAGATGTGATGCTAAAAAATAATAATAAGCTTCTTAAACATAGACCACAACCACATGTAGACTCAAAGTTCAATTTTCAAATTGCATAGCAAAAGTTCTGATGTAATTCAAAAATTAAACGGTTATTAATTTTAAATATAAAACTTTTTTTTTGGTATTTGAGCATATTGAGCTTCTGTCGTTTACTAATAACCACATTTTGAATATTATCTATATCACGTAGAGCTTTATATTTTATTTGTACATGATTATTAAGATATTGGATTAAAAATAAATTTTGAGTTTACTGTCAAGCATGGTTTAAACGGTGCTAGCTACAGGCTAGTCAGTAAGATAGTAGCTGTCCTTATGACTGGGTGGAAAGCTACTGGGCTTTTCTTTACTGACCCTGGCTATTCACACTCTACGAGATACTGGCTAGCCAATAAAACAGTAGTTAGCCTTCTCAACTAGGTGGATAGTTACGGTTATCGTACGTTAAAATGTCTTAAGAGTGTATAGTTTCTATTCGTAGGATAATAAGAACATTTACTTTAATATTGTATGTACAAGTATCAGATATAATAGATACGGAGGCGAGTAATAGGACAAAGAGAGTGTAGTAAAGGGAACAGCTAGGTAAGAGCTATCTAGGAGCATCCTCAACAATATTGAAAGAGCTATGTATTCACGATCCACGTGAAAATAGAGCTATTATAAGAATAATGCCAAATAAGTTGTATGTACTTTTGAATCTACTAGGACAAACTATCCAACGCGCAGACACAACATTGCGTGAAGCTGTACCATTGAGAGTAAAATTGGAAATAACACTGACTTTCCTTGACTCATCAACAAACTTTAGAATGCTGTCTGTCATTTTCCGTGTATCGAAGGCATCCATATCGAAAATGGTCCCAGAAGTATGTGAAGCCATTTAGCGAAGGCCTGAAGGATTATATTATATAAGTATTACTTTATTAATTAACTCATATTAATGAATTTATTTTACAGCAACAATATTAATCAAAATAAAATAATAATTGAAAATGTGTGTGTCTAAAAAAGATTAGAAGTACACATGAGATATTGTTTAAATTTAAAAAATAACTTCCTATAATATTTGTATCGTTTTGTTTTTGAAAAATAATAAGTGTCAATTAAAATTTGATAAAATATAACGGAGGTATTCATCCGTAAAACCTAAAATAGACAATACATCATAGAAAATATTAACACATCAATATCCTTCGTTATGATATTCAACTACAGCGCTGTTCAGTGCTTGGCTTACCAAATCACATGACTTACCAAACGATCCTGACGAGCTAGTTACGATCCTGACGAGCTAGTTGGGACGGTGGATATCGTGTCTTGAGGTGAGCGGAGTGCTGAGAATGACGATGGTGTATTTTCAGTTGTAGTAGGTTATGCTTCAACTGAAGGTAGCTTTTGTGCCCTCTGGCTGTAAATGTTCTGTAACTTACATTTCGTTAGTATTTGTTGAATTTAAACATTTGTCTGGATCAAATATGCTACTGGTAGCTGTCGAAGCTATATTGCAATGTGCTTCCCCAATAAATCACTCGTTTTCCACTTTTTTTAGTCTTTCAAATGAGACACTAAGATCTTTGTCCTGATTATCAAGTTAATACACAGCTGCGGTAATGTTACTTATTCTTGAACGTTTAGTAGGGTTAAATTATCACGTGCCTAGGTACTTGTTAATCTTACGAGCCGTGTTCAAATAAGTTGGCTCATTTATTTCAATTATATTGTTATAATCATCTACAGCTTTGAATGCATCCACAAGATTCTGTGGATTTCCCCGTTTTTCTACTTCCCCCCTCCCCCAGGTTCCTTATCCAGTTACAGCAACACCCAAAGAAATTAAAGTAAAAATGTTTTGGTTTTAGGTGCAAAACATGGAACAATGGCAAGAGATACAATGCAGTTTTAGTAATAGGTGTAACTTTTCAGAATGCTGCTGTGCAATAGATAGGATGTATGTGCAAAATCAAGCTACACCTAACTCATGAAGTGAATACTTTAACTACAAATGGTTTCCCTTAAAGGGGTAAACCACGAATATTGTTTCAGATATATAAATATAGGATCATACGGCAGAAATGCAGATGGAGGAGTTTTCCGAAGGTGCTGATTGTCCCCCTTATTGGAAAATAATTCACTGCTTCCTCAGGGAGGATGCCTTCCCCGTAAAACAATAATTGATAAAGCCCTAGTCACGACAATTGATGACAGTTTATGAAAAAAATACACAACTAAAGGCTGATTAAAGCCTGATGGATTGTAGGGAACTGGTTTAGGATTCTGTCATCCTACTTCTGCGTTTGTGTAATACCAAGCAAGCTCAATGCTAAAACTACAGTGAGAATCACTAAACAATATGTACGTTTATTGCTTAACTGCTTGCATATGACTTCCGCAATTACGTACAAACCCCTGGAATCTATAGACTATGAAGATATTTTAAATGCCATTATAATTCAAGACCAGTGAAGATTTGAATTCAGTGAATTTCCATAAATATATCGTTTACGAAACAATAATAGATCCGAAAATATTGATGAAAAGTTGAGGGTGAGTACAAAGAGTACCTCTATGGAGAAGGGGAAGTTAATTGGCAAACAATATGATTTATTAAATTTCCTTAACCCTAAGATTATCTCTGTGTATGCATCTGTGTTGGTGAATACTTTTGTACTTTGAGGGACTATTAGAGATATTTGGTAAGAAACAAAGTGTACGGGTAACTTTGTTTACCTTCCAAATCATAACAAATTTATAGAAAATATTGAGCTAGTAAAAATGGTGAAAGATTACTATTACCGTAAATATATTCTTGGTTACTAATATTTTACCTTAAACAAAGTTATAGAAAATATTTTGCAAACTAAAACTATTAAATATTACTATTTATGGAAACATTTCCCTAGTAAATAATATTTTACCTAATTATATAACAAGTAGAATGGGGTGGCATTGGGCATTTTGGAGAAAGTATTTCCTAATAATTGACTATCAGTATAAATAATACATAAGAGAGAACAACATTTCAAACCAAAAATAGCTTTATCATATTCAACATGCTTTAAAACATAGAAAAACACATTGAAATAATTTTTTGAAAAGAATGCAAGTTGACTGGTAGTATTTTGAATGTTTGCATCACAAAGGTCATTCCACTATACTGTGTTAAATCTAATACTTACCACGTTATTGGAGGCTTCTTTCTCTGTTTTGTTTGAAATCTTCACTATGTAGTCAATGATGGTATACCACTTAAGCGTTGACTTGCAAGCTTGGTCAGCACCAGATTCACTAGTTTAGCTCTTTTCAAACTTTAAACGTTCTTAGTTATATGTAGAACGGATTTTTGTATAATCTTTTTTGTAACATCCTTTAGACTAAAATTGGATATGGTCATTTCCCTAATTATATATTTTAAATAAACTAACCTCAAATATCTATTTATATTTTTTTCACTTAGGGCTTTACACACTCCACAGATTCTCTTGATCTCTACACATAGCGATACAATTAACACTTTGTTGGTCATTCGATCTTCCAGACACTCTAAAAATCTTTCCTGAACTATTAAATCCAAATCGCGTTGTCAGGTGTCTGGTCAGCTACTAACCGGTTCGTTCACACGACGCTATTGGCTGGCTTATCTGCGGAGTTGAAGAATTCCAGTGGACAGTAAAATAAAATTAATATTAAAATAACTGGCTGACCAAGCCAGATGCTGACCTAATCGCTCGAAGTCACCGTAATGGAAAAACCCACATTATAGAGATATTTACTTTTAAAATTTTCCATCCGCAATATTTGTTACATGGTTAAAACCATCTGGCTATTTTCAGTTAGGTTGATTTCGAGAATAAAATATCATCATTTCATCAATTTAATTAAGATCTCCCCACAATAAATGATCATTAAATGTGTTATAATTTAATAATTTCTAAGATACCATAAGTGCACAATGCTATCGTTATTTTCTTTAATTGAGTAGAGGCTCCTACGAAGTTGGTGCCACACTCAGAATACATTTCTGAGCATAATCCACGACGGAACATGAAGCGAGTAAGTGCATTAATGAAATGGTTTGTGGACATATCTGTTGCAACTTCAAGATTTACAACCTTGGTGGTGAAGTTAATAAATACACACAGATATATTGGTTGTGATCACTGTAATAAGTGCAATTTAATTGAGAAAGGATTTGCATAGTCCACCCCTGTCTTAAGAAAGGGTCGTGAGGCGTTGAGACAAGCATCTGGTAGATCTCCTATTCCATATCGTTGGGTCTGATTTTACTTTATTGCTATCTTACAGGTATAATAAGTATTATGATTGTCAAAATAATTGAACTCAAGATTTTGATGAATTTTGACGTTTCATGACTCCCCAAATCCGAAAAAGTGGTTTTTGTATTTCCATATCTCTGTCTTTTAAAACAATGTATCGAGAAAGTTCGTGCGGAGTCCTCTACCATTTATTTCCTGAAGTCATAAAAGTAGCTGCACTTGTGTCGGTCCTCACTTTGGTAAATCCACAGTATATAGAACACTTGTATTGTCTTTTACGTCACTGCTCATCTTTTTGAAGCCATTGATAATTATTAAAGCCTAAAACCTTTCTAAATAATTTAACATTATATAAAAATTGAGCATTAAAATCTATATAGTAGTTCTCAAGTTATCACCGAATATTTAAGTACAAAATCTCTTTTATAGAGATCTGTGAATTCAAAACAACCAACTATACTAAATTATGGTTTCTCTTTTGATTTAATATTGAAATGTATTTTGTAATTAATTTATAGATATGGTGATCAAAGATCAAGCTATTCAGGTAAAAAATAAATTTTACATAATATAGGTTAATCTAGGTTGGTTAATCTTTCTAAAAAAAAAACTTTTTTATTTGTTTGATCAAAAGCTAAAAACATTTTAGGTAAAAAAAAATTGTCTCATCACATAAGAGGTTCTAGAGATCTTAGGAGACATACGTACAGATCGAAACTTTATTTTATAGTCAGTATAAATTAAGTTATGTGAAATCATATTTTACTAAGCTAATCATCAAAATAATTCTTACGAAAAAATCCAATTTTGAAATTTTCCCAAATATTAATTGCTATCATTAATCTATTCTTAAAATAANCTTACCAAAAAATCCAATTTTGAAATTTTCCCAAATATTAATTGCTATCATTAATCTATTCTTAAAATAATTACCCCCTATATAAATGTGCATAGTGTATTAATAATTTCAAACAGTCAGCAGAATATAATAATTTAAATTAAGCTCGCTAAGCTCTTTTAAAAATATTTTTTTAATTCCAAAAACGTGTCATCAACAACAAGAACTGTCAATGATATCTAAGTCTCTTTGCTCTCCAAGCGTAGAAAATATACAAAGTACCAATGTAAAAGAGTCATGGTAATATTAAACAATTATGTAGATGTAAGAATATATAGTGTAAAATTCCGTTTTCATGCAAGAATAGAAGTTCCTAATCCATACAATGTATTTTAGCATATTTTATCAAACCTTATACTAGAGTTAATAGATTCATACCCACAGCCAGTAACTCTCTCTTACTGAATTCAATCTTGTTGTATGACTTGTTTCGTATTTTGTATTTAAATTAATTGTTAACAATGAAATGTAGTCGAAAGTTACTTAGTACATTCACCATAGTATTTGTGATAACTAACAGCTATAAAAAAGCCATAAAGTCTACTCTTATTTATCCATTCTACAAACCATATGATCTGCAAGAACATTATAATAAAATAACGATTTATTGTTACTAATGGTAGTCACTAGCATTCACAGTAGACCATTTATTTAATAATATAACACTTTTAACTATTTATACGTATTCTTCTAGCTCTTAAATGCCATCACTCCTATCACGAATGACCATACAGCTTCAAATAATTGTAATTTATTATAAACACGTATCTACATTCTAGACCACCCATTATTTGTTGTTATTGGCTGAACGTAACTCAACGTAGTTACGTTTCTATAACATGGACACTGCCCCGATGATCAGGTATAGATATTTATTCAACATGGTGGTAGGAATTATTGATCAGCTTCACAAAAAGAAAACATTATTTTTTACAGTTTAGAGGAGCTGTGATAAGCAAGTGCATAATTTAATAAATAACATTTTAGAAAACATTAAAAAAATTAAAATTAATTTTGCAAATGTTAACCTAAGTTTTCAAATTTTATACTTTATACTTCTGATCATATTTGAAATTTAAACATTGTTTTGTCTATATTATATTGTATATCTCAGAGATTTTGTAATTACAACACTTAATTACTTCATTAAATTTCGTTTGGCAGATGCAAGCCTCCTATTAAAATTTTATATTTTTTACTTCAAATCATATTTGAACAAATAAATTGTTCTGTCCATACTATATTGTATTTCTGTAAGTTTTTGCAACAATATTTTTAACGTGTAAACATATATTTTAGACTTTTCATCAACTTGTGTATAGTCCAGTTGACGATGTATTATTAATTTTATATTAAATGTTCATATCTGAAAATATGTTTTTCACCAGAAGTAAATCATAATTAAACATTTTGACTTGTAATTTCACATAATACATACACCAACTTATTAACTTTTTAACTTATAAAATTAAATTCTTAATATATATTGCTAGAGCAACCTATCTAAGTATAAGCTTTTAATTAAAACCACTCTTTACTTTCTACCATTTTTGAGAATATTTTCTATTATGTTATATAATGCCCCCAAGGCTTTATTTTCTTTCTATTTTTTAAATTTAAAATTGAAATTGAAGAAGACATTTGAAAATCTATGGTTTAGCCAACAATGTATTAAGAATCATATAACTCCGAAATATGCATTATTCTCTTTTAAAATCAATTATCAAAGAACCATTAAATTATAAAAAGCATTCAAATAAATAGAGTTAAATTTGAAATGTATTTTCTTCGCATGAAATTGCAATTATTAAACAAGCAAGCTTACCAAACTTATCTTGAACTAGATAAATCCCCCCACCCTATACTTTTAGATGACACCCTAATAACTATCAATAATAAAATTGACAATATTATTCCCAGTAAATATCTAATCCTAAGAAAAAAACTTAATAAATTATCTCGAAATCAGTAACCAAAGCCAAAATACCACAGTTCTAGATTCAAATTTCATCCTAGATATCTCAATTTATCAAAACTTAAACTGAACAACAATAATAAAAAAATCTTCCAAAGAATTATAAATTTCATCTCAAACAATAATCCATAAAACAAGTGATTCATTCCTTAATAATTGATAGTGAGGATGCCATTAACCAAATACCTTCAGATGATAAAGATATTATCAAAAATATGGTCACCAATCAATTAGATAATATAATTTCCAACCACACTAGGCAAAATAACTTACCAAATCAAACAAAGAATATTTCAACTCTAAAACAAAAATTCAAATCCAACAACATAATCAATGTAAAAGCTGATAAAGGGAACGCTATTGTCCTTATGGATTAAAATGAATACATCTCCAAAACTATTGAATTCATTCAGATTAACAACATAAAAGAACTAAACACTGACCCAACCAACAAATACCAAAATAACCTCAAAAACATAATAAAGAAATCACCTTTAATAATACAACAAAAAGATTCTTTCAGAGAAATCACCTTTAATAATACAACTAAAAGATTCTTTCAGATTTTTCAACAAGAACCCTTAAAACCCTACCTTCATGTCATTACCTAAATTTCACAAACCGAATATCCCAATCAGACCTCTAGTCAATTATCAAAATTCACCAGCATAAAAACTTGCTAAAAATATATAGATAAAATACCATCTGAAAACCTACAACTTCCAAATACACTCAATATTGAAAGCTCTATTCAACTAACTAAAGAGCTAAACTCAATTCCTATCAGCAAAACTTCAAAATTTATGTAATTAGACATTTATAACCTCTACACTAATGTACCAATATTAGAAACCATCAACATTATCAAAATTTCTAACATCTCTGGACTTTACCAAAGATTACATTGACCAAATTTCCAAGTTAGTCCAAATTATCACTGACCAAAACTATTTAAAATTTAACAATACATTTTATTAACAAAATAATGAAATTTCAATGAGTTCTCCTATATTATGCCTCATGTCAGAAATTTTCTTACAAAAATATGACCCCATTATTTTAAATAACTTGAACAATATGCTCAATATCAAATTCTACTGCAGATATGCATATGATATCCTAATTATCTATGACAATGATCCCAATCTGTCTGATGTATCCTCACTTATCAACAATATTCATCCTAATTTATCTTTCACTCTTGAGAATGAAAATAATGGCAATATCAACTACTTAGACCTCAACATTTCCAAAAATTTGGATAGCAAATTAATCTATAAAATATATAGGAAGCCCACTCATACTGATGCAATCATTCTCAATGATTCAAATCATCCTACTTCTCAATAAACTTGCTGCTTTCAATAGCCTAATTCATCGGTTACTAAAGGTCCCACTCAGCAAATCCAACTATAAAAATGAGCTAAATACAATCAAATTAATAGCCACAAATAATGGTTATCCTAATTATACTATTCACAAAATATTAAATAAACAGAAAAATAAACTAAGAACCAATGATTTCTCTATCACCCTTATTAATAAAACCGAAATAGCTCTAATCAAAAGGAAAAATAGGTCAAATCTACTAACATTGGTCCTGAAACCCATAGTATCACAAATATTGTCAAAAAGTACTAACCCAACATTGATTTTTCCACCAACAATACAATCCAAAAAAATCTTTGTAACAGTGATTTAAATAAAAATGGAGTTTATAAATTCATTTGTGAATGCAATGGTATCTACATAGGTTTGACCAGCCACACTTATAGGGTCCGTTATAGAGAGCATTTTTCTGATTTTGAACACAATAGGACCAAATCAAAATTTTCAGAACATTTAAAAAACATTATCCATCAATCCAAACCAATAGACCAACGTATTAAACCTCTTCACTTATCTCATAAAGCAACGAAATTAAACACAGATGAAATTTGTTTTTATTCAAGCAGCTTTATTTCATAATAAATCAATTCTAAATGAACAATTACAATTTTCAAATAAAATTTTCATCAACACATTAAGGCATCTGCCCAAAAACTTTAAAATTCTGTAACCTTATCTATCCTGCTCTAACTTCCAGTGTAGAAAATGACACATTCGAGCCGGAGTCGAGAAGATTAGTTTCTTGTTCTTCCTCTTCACATTCATTTCCATAATTATATCCATTCTTGATTCCATAGGCCATTCAACAGTCAACTATGTTTTAATAGTATTCTCACAACCTAACATTTTTATATCATACCCGCCTCGGTGGTGCAGTTGGCTAACGCACCAGTCATGTTGAGCTAGACCCCCAAGGACGGGGAGATTGAGGTTCGAGTCTCAGTTGGGTGAACCAGAGTAATTTTCCCAAAATGGTTTTCCACTCTCCCTCCACACAAATGTGGGGTCACTTCCTCTAAATTCAACCTTCAACCTTCCCAATTTCTAATCCATTAGTGTAATTAGTACTTAAGCGTACAACCCGAACCGGTGCTAAATGATAAAAAAAAAATCTACACCATGATACTGAAAACTTTACCTGTAACCACACCTTAGTTACTTAACATCTCGCAGTCGTAATAATACATGGTATTTTTCTCAACGACTCAAGTAAGTTTTGTTATTTAATAATTTTCTTTTTACGAATCCATAATTTTTCCAATGGTAATTCTCAAGACTTTTAGTATACCTTTAAAGATTCAATTTATCTTCATGCGTCTTTAATTTCGTTTGCAGTTTCCATGAGTATGTTACCATAAGTACCGAAACATGTCAGGATGAAGTAATCCAGCATCTCTGCAGTGCTGGATATCATAAAGGAGTAATAGGAAATGGAAACAGATAGGACTTAGATTATTCTACATCACTTAATTACTTCATTAAAATTCGTTCGACAAATGTTAACCTCAAATTTATAGTTTTATAATTTCTACTTCTTAACATATTTGAACTTTAAACATTGTTTTGTCCATACTTTATTGTATTTCTGTAAGGTTTTGTGACAAAATTTTAACGTGTAAACATATATTTTAGATTTTTCATCAACTTGTGTAAAGTCCAGTTGATGATGCATTATTAATTTTATTTTACATGTTCATATCTGACAACATGTTTTTCGCCAGAAGGATTAGAAACACAGGTCTAGCCTTCCTCAACTAATAAAGTAAATTTTAAGCGACAAGTAAATCCTAACTTTACATTTTGACTCGTAATTTCTCTTAATACATTTACCAACTTAGTAACTGTTTAACTTATGAAATTAAATTATTTATATATATTTCTATAGCCACCTATCTATGTCTTAACTTTTAAATATAATAAATGGCTAAGTTTTGAGTTGAATCTGTAGAAAAGGTATTAAATCCCAAAGTCAATCTTTTAGGGGTAATCGCATATTATTCCTGTCTGTTTGTTTATAAATAATTTAATTTGCGATTCCGTTATATCGTCATTTCACAAAGGAAAGTATAAACATTGTTCAAAGAATAAAAGTGAGTACACTTTAGTGATATAAAAATTGAACTTGGTATATAAATGTAAAATCTTCGAATTTCAATAAACCGATATTTCTATCACTATTATTTTAAAATACTTTAATCATTTTTAGTGTGTCACATGCATATATATTTAAAAATAATCATGTAATTGCTCTTTTTTTTTAACTTGTCTATTTAGAAATTACAATTGATTATTGACGTTTCTTGTAACCCTGACCATTCTGTGTGTCCCCATGTCGGTCTGTCTATAAGTCTAAATGTTAGTCTCTTCGTTGGGCTACATCCAAAATGGATATTTGAAACTGGTTTTAACTTAATACTTGATTTAAAATTACTGTTCCATGTTTTGTTTTATAAATTTTGAAACAATCCCTCAATATAAGAGTAAAATTAAGATTAATTTTTGGGAACAATATTTTTTCCAAAAATGGAAATTACAGATTTGTTCAAATGGATGGCTATGGGGTATTTATACATTAAATAACCCTAATCTTGTTACTAGCTATGAAAATATTCTATCAATGTTAGTTTAATGACTTTTAATTATCAAATTTTTGAAAATGGTTCAAACATTTTTTTTTTTTGAAATGCATAAAGGATACTTGGACGTGAAAAACTATACTGAGACTGGTTTATCTTTATTTTATCTATGCTTACTTTGTAAATGTTCTTCGCTTTGAGAGCAAAAAAATATATATATATTTTTAACAGGTCTTGACTTGCACTATTAAAATTATCATATATTTATGTATTCCTTGTTAGTCTATATTGATAAAAGGCAGAGTTTGTGTATCTGTTATGAGCTTTGCACTATATATACTGCACACAGAGGTCTGAAATTTAATTATTATTAGTCTCTGTTTACAAGCATGTGCACCTAAGAGCGAGAGCTATTAAATTCTAATTACATTTTTAATTATTTAAAAACCAAATAAATGAAGAAATATAAACGCCATGAGAAAGCTTAACTATTACATTTCATTAAATTTGTAACATAGTTTGGTGGCCATGGAAGATTGGTCAACCATAGAGGGTAAACAAGATGTTTGGTATCTACAACTAATTCTTCTTTTCTTGTTCCCATAATATATTAATTTGTTAAATGTTGTGTTTTGTTTTTAATGAATAGCTTTTATGTATTAATAAGTTTATACATTAAAACATTTTCACCCTTTTACCTTTTTAACCCTACACCCTTTAAAATCTACACATTTTAAACCCCACACACTTTATCCTCTATATCTTTATACATTTTAAACCCTTATACAACTAAGTCTTACCCTAAATATTTCTCTTAATACATTAAAACATTTTAACCCTTTTACCTTTTTAACCCTACACCCTTTAAAATCTACACATTTTAAACCCCACACACTTTATCCTCTACATCTTTATACATTTTAAACCCTTAAACAACTAAGTCTTACCCTAAATATTTCTCTTAGGCTAAGCAGAGTAATTAATGTAAAAAGTGTCTAAAAAGGGGAAAAAGGCCCATAATAGTATAAATGGTTAAACATCAATCTAAACAAAAAGGGGAATAATAACAAACGTGCAATCTTAATAAAATATTTAAAAAAATGAATAAAATGTCAAAAATGTAAGAAAGATAACAAATATCACAATTGAGCAAAATTCATAAAAAGGTCAAAAAGGTTCATTGTTGAATTGTAAAAGGTATAAAAATTAAAAGAGGTAACCAAAACTAAAAACATAAAGATTAAAAAACCTCATCAGGGTCAAAGAGGGAAAAAATGTTTAAAGGCTAACTTGGTAGGAAGCTTAGACGGGTTTAGAAAGGATTAAGAGGGTAAAAAAGACAAATAGGGCAGTAAGAGAAAAAGAGCAAAGGTTATTACTTTAGGCTAAGGAGGATAACAAGGTTTAACATGAGTATAAAATGCTAAAAAGGCAATATGGGTAAAATGAGTAAAAAGTGTATATGGGATTAAAAGACTAAACGGGGGGGAAGCGGTAGAAAATGAAAAAAAAGCATTTTGATTGTATTCAATAACAAACCTTTAACAACAAATTATTTATGCTATATTACTCTTCTTTCTAATGTATTATCACCAATAGGATGAAGATCAAATTATTATGTTTATAGGAGTTATATCATAACTTAATCTTCAGAAGAGATATCTACTTTAATGACATGTTCAGATTATATTTCTATTTTGGCATTGTATATTGGTCATTCTACTTTAGCCTTTCATTTCACAAATTAAAGCAATAAAGGATTAGTATTTAGACATAATTTAATATTTAGTTATTTTTTCCTGTGGTAAGTTTTAAATACTAAAATATTAAAGATACTTTTTTAGATTCTCCATGTGAGGTGTGGGTAAGCAAACTAGATGTAAATAGAGGTTTGTTTTAAGAAATCATAATTTCTCAAACTTTTAAAATTCTTTTGGCAAACATTTTAGCTATTATATATTTGTTGATTTCTTATTTATGATATAGCAACAATATATTTTTTTCACTGCGACTTACTAGCTGTTCGGGCTATATGCGTAAATATTTATTAAGTTAATGGTTTTATGGTTTAGAAGAGCTCTATTTTTAGGATGTATACTCGTATTTGCCGGGAGAGAGAATCGAAATAAATTTGAAAAATCACAGTGGTTTGTTAAATTTACAGGTCTTACCAAGCAACTCTTATTATATTCCTATTTTTATGTGAAATGTGATACTTATTTATAATACTATGAATTATTTCTCCAACGAAAGCAATTGTACTCAAAATCTGACCAAAAAGAAGTATATACAATGGTGCCTGCAAGTGTTTTATGTATAATGGTACCGGAGATATAGAAGTATAATTTCTTCTAGCTATAAGAGTGGCTTCATATATAATATCTTCTTTCCATTTCGTGAACATCCCACTCTCAAATAATTGTGTGGTAATATTGTTGAATATTTTCCAGTATGGATAATTCTTATTTATTATAAGAGAACAAAGTTTAGATGAAGTACACTCTTGCATCAAATGCAAAAGTGGTCTCTTACCATAAATATTACCAAATTTTATACTCAAATATCTTCCTATAAAACTTGGAACCATCACACTGTAATTTCTAAATCGCGCAACAGAAACCAATGCTGACTCAACATCATATATTATAATCTTATGTTTCTCATAATAATCTATATATTTATCGTTAGAGTAGTTCTCTACATCATTAGCAGATACTTGAAGTGTTAGTATATCTAAGCCACTAGAAAAAAATTGTTCCAAAGTATTTATATCTTTGTAGTAGTTTGGAACTGTAAGATAGCTAGATAAAGATCCTTGGTAGGAACTTGTCATCAAGAATGAGAACACTGAACACGATAGGAAAAAAAATGCGTGGCTGACTGTTTTTAATTTATATACAGTAGCTCCTGATATAGAGATCCTAGTCATTTCAAGGAGATCCCAGTTATATTGTTGTTGTTTTTGCAATGATTCCCAGTAAACAACCAGCAATCGAACTAACACTAGAATTAGGATTGTACATAAGTATATTGACCAGATTTCAGGAGGGAAAGGTAAAAGTGTGTTCATGTAATCAGGATACTTTTGTGACATTGGAACTAGAAATGTTATGCAATCCTGATAGTATGGAAACGTGAATTTCACATTTTTAATTATTTTATTGCTTAGAACATCAGAATTAGCACTTATCTCAGTGAGGCCTTCAATCACATCCCTAAGGGCCCCACTCAAGGAACCATTTTTTGAAATATCACCAAACATTTTTCCATCTGAAGGGCTCAAGTAGTTGGGTGTTGCATTCATTTTATTCATGATTATACTTATAGCATTTCCATGCAACCCTGTGATAGTCACTTTACCCATTTTATCAACAATCTTTTTAACTACAGGATCTAGCAAAAATAAAGAAACGTTTAAAGAATAGCCATGTAGATTTCTTAATTTATTAATAAAAGTATTTGATGTCATTCCATATGTGAATGACTGGTTTATCATCAGCTTATTAAGATGGCCATTGAAGTGATTATATGAAAGTAAGTACACACAACCATAACTTGCTAATGGTTTAAATAAATCTGTTTTGAGATCAGAAATATAGTGAGTCCAACACACAATTATTAGATTAAGGATTCGATAATTCTTCCAGAAATATTCAAATATAAATGTAATTTCATCCAAATTCTTTTGTGGATCTGAAGTAAGAATGAATATAAAATAAGCATCGGTTGTCATTGCATTGGATTGCCAAATATCATTTAGAATTATTTTTATTTTACTCTCGTTGAAGATGTTATTAATCAAAATGTAACCTCCTATTTCTTCGAAAAGGTAAAAGCTTCTATTCAAAGTACAATTTTTATGGTCATCACTAAATTTAAAAACCAATGATTTAACGGTAATTCCCGATGAAATATAGGTCAAAATGTTGTCTGCCAACATGTTGTGATTCCCTTCCTCATTAAAAATTCCTATAGTATTTATTTTCCCACTTATGTATTGATCGAACAAATGTTTTGTAATCAATTCCATTTTCGAAAAATGATTTGTGTCTGTTTTTAACATAAAATGTGTATAGACACCGTTAAAGCTCGCTACTAAAATATAAACCATCACTATAACATTGAGAATAGATATTGACATCATTCTAAATTAAAAAACTTATTAATTAATAACTGTAAGAAGATAAAACGTTTTTATTTAGTTCTATATAATATAAGAGTTTAGTATGAAGTAAAAATATATTAATAGCCTTAGGAGAGTATTAACGTTCAATATTAACACTACTTTAACTCTAGGAATATCAGTTACTAGAGCATGCTTAAGAATACAGCTCTCACTTCAATTTTAACGATATTCTTTGTTAATGTATGTTGCCAAGATGTCCAAGCGAGATAAAGTATGCACTCACTGTTGTCATGCACGTTAATAATGGATGAAGCAATACCAATTAACTATGAAGTGGAAGCACATGTCTCTTTTTCCTTATATCGTTTAGAACGCGTTTTCACTAAGGCTATTTCACAATTTAGCGTAAAGTAACCATATAATTACCAAATACTAAGCTGATTAGTTATAGCCCGCCTCGGTGGCGCATTTGGCTAACGCGCCAGCCGTGTTAAGAATGAGGTTTACTTGCAAATAATATTGAAATGACCTTCAAATTTAAAGGCAGCTTGTAAATGGTGGTTTGGTAGTTTCGGCATTGAAAGGTCTCACACACCCTAGGTTTGTGGACACTGAAAAGAAAGAGATCGAATGAGTTGGGTGGGGATGTTGAACTTTGGCATTGAGCTACAGCTTATTAGTTTCGCAGAAATACCTGAAATATATTTCCTTTTCTAGAGGATAGTAACTCTACCTACTTGTCAACTTCCCGTGAAAGAAAAGAGTAATATTTATTTTATATATTCATTCATATAAATTTCTCCAAATATAATCAATATTTAAAATAATGTAATGACAATAGGTAGATATCAAAAAATAAAATTATTTTGGTGTGGTTACGGAATAAGTGATGCATTTATTCATTAAAGTATTGAATTTAATGTAACAAACATGAATAATACACTTTTATTTGATACTTCCAAAACTAACCACAAACACACATGTTTGTTTAGAAAGTACAAATAATTCAAAACGCACTATTAAAGTAGCGTAATACTTAAAATTAGTTTATTAAAAAATATATTTATTTTTTGTTTAATATTTCAAGTGACAGGTTCACTTTAACATGTTTATTTTCCAGTTTGATACTTTACCAAAAGTAAAAGTTCCGCTAAAATTGAATGAACAACCGTATTTTTGTGTTTTTTCTTCCGAATTTGTGCTTAATAGTTTGAACCTTTTTGAACTCAAAATATCCATAAAATCTAATGGTTACATTTTAATATTCATTGCGCACAATTTTTTTTTAACAAACAGTTTGGTCCTATAAACTAGTAGCTTTTTTCTATGAACGCCTAAACATACCAAAAATAGCCGTTAACACTTGAAATGTAACAGCTATTGATGAACCAAATTTAGTTGAGACAAGAGACACCTTTTATTTGATCAAAATAATTGTCATATTGGACTAAAAACAGCTTGTTTGGTCGAGTCACTTTAAATGTACCATATATATATAATTAAACTCCGATCAATAGGCATGTGGACTAAATATCGGGTCCTGGTTTTCTGGTGACAGTGAGGTCAAGGTTCGAATTCCAGATAGGTGCAATGAGAGTGTTTCCTAAATTGTTTCCCACTTTCCCTCCACGCAAATATAAGTACATTTAATTAAAATTTCACCTTTATCTCCAGCTACTCAATTAGCGATATTAAATCCGGATAACCTGAGCGGGTGTTATCTAGGTGTTTTGTACACTTTAAAATGTACATTACATTTTATTTAGATTTTTGTTTAGCACAACGTCTTACTATCCGCCCGGGTTATACACATTATGTACTAATTACGCTAGTGTGTTAGGTATGAGGAAGGTTGAATATGGATGAAGTGACCAGCATTTGCGCTAAGGGAAAGTTGGAAACTACTTGAGAAAATACACCCTCAGTATAGCCATTCAGGGATTCGAGCCCCGTTCTCTCCGTCATTGGCAGTCTAGTATATTGTTACCCTTAGACCTTTCGATGACCGAATTGGGTTAGGGTAGTTTGAGTGCATTGTAACAGGGATGAGGTGAGAGGTTTATGGAAATATAACAGTAAAATTTGCAGGATGATAATTATTCCCAGCGCAACTGGCTAGGTTTTGAACCTTGACCTTTTTGTTAACGTTGACCAATTCTAAACCAAGAGTGATGTATTAGACCTCACGGAAATATTTACTGTGTTGTTTTTAATTTCAAATTCAGGCTTTTGGCATAGTACGAGTACAATCTATTGTGGTTGTGTCTTGACTTGTAAAGTTGAACGTTCTGGAACCTTAAAGTCATTGATTAACATTATGGCCCAATACAAAAAATAATATTGTGTGTTATGATTATTTTATATTTATTTAATAAATTCAGGATAAAAATAACAATTTTAAACCTAATCCAGTCTATTTTACATTGTATTATGTCACCATCCCTTGCCACCCACATTATTTTTGCGACCAAAATTGACAAATATTGTATTATAAACTATAATTAGTGTTATTTAATAAGTATTGATAATATCTATTAAAATTGACAGCTATAGGTCACGTGACCTGACGGATGCATACATGAAAGTAGATCTATTTATTTTTATAGTGCCTTCTTATGAAAACTTGACTCTACTATCCACTGATTTTTGGAGGAATGACATCTAGAAGGCCTTTTTTCTTACTACATACCACTATATAGTAGAATTCTTGATAGGAAAAATGGCCTCTCAGACAATAATTCCTACAAAACTCGGTGGAGCGCTTTAGTTTACATTGAGAATTTCATACTACAACCGAAACCTCTAAGAAATTAAACTTTTTTTTAATGTTATGTTGTTTATTAATATAAATTGAGAAGATGTGGATCTTAAATTTTTTAAACTTTGGCCACCATTTTCATTAGAGCATATGTCTTTTCCGGCTAAAATATTAGCATATCTAATATTATAAATTAAGAATAAATAATTATTGTTGTTCATTGTTTTATCTGAGGTTGAATCAGATATATTTTTAACTGATTTCATATTAATTACGATCATTGATGTATTATTTTCCAAGTCCATGTAATGATTGGTTTAAAAACAAATGTGAATGGTTATTACTATTAATCATACTAACTAAAAATTCTCTTGGATTATATAAGATTCGATAAAAATTTAATATAATATAGTTCACATTATTGATTATACACCTGTTACGAAATACCTCAGACTTCGAACATACACTGTACAAAGTCAAAGTATAGTAATGATCAGGAGGACAAAGGTGTCGGTCCCGTCTTGCCTGAGCTATAGCTCAAGAGGTACAGCAGTCTTTTCACCATAGGAGTGAGTGGTGGTAACTGACATCTAGCAAAAGTTTTATTTTATTGCAAACATTGATTGAAAGTCACTCATATTAATTAAACTATGTGTAAATATTTATTATTTGCTTAATAATTGATGATAAAGTAGTTTTATCAAATGCTTCTAATTAATACCTCCCTTGGAATTACTGAATTAAAAAACTACTGCTAGCTGTTATTTACCACTATTCCTATGTTGAGTCGACTGTATCAGGAATGTCAGTACTCGAATCCAAGTCTGATTTAGCAAGTGTGGGTATCTGACATTGTATCCCACACTCTCCCTCCTTCCAAATGCTAGTACCCTTCCTTTAAATTATACCTTTCCTAAATTATAACCACGCCATTTGTGAAAGAAACAGA
This sequence comes from Timema bartmani, assembly GCA_902151455.1. Taxonomy (NCBI): domain Eukaryota; kingdom Metazoa; phylum Arthropoda; class Insecta; order Phasmatodea; family Timematidae; genus Timema; species Timema bartmani. The sequence goes on from CABFWB010002408.1 coordinate 92,203, forward strand.
TAAATATAAATTTTATTTCCTAAATGGCTCTCTACGAAAATGTGGGTACACTTCCTCAAATAATAACCATCCTCATCCTTGACCCAACAGAGTAATTAGTACATATGCGTGCAACCTAAACGGGTAGTCATACCCGGTGTTAATAAAAAAAATATATATAAAGAGTAGTTGGGTGCGTATCATATGATTAGGAAATGGGTAAAAACTATGTTGCCTAAGCAACTTAAATTAAAAACAAAATTTTATGTGACATATATTATTAAATTTTAAAGTCTAATATGTTCAAATTTACTTAAAGATAGTTTAATTTTTTTTAAATAACGTCATTTAATTTGTTTTTTTAAAATGGAAATATCCAAATGTCAAGGTATTACTAGATCGCATAGATTAGAATGCTAGGTATTTTAATTTTTTTTATAAACCTGTAGGAATGTTGCATGTGTTTCCACTCCTAGGAAGAAATATGCCTTGGTTTGACCCTCAATATAGTTCAGTTAGGGCAGATATAATTTACAAACAATACATATTAATACCCTTTCGCAATACCCACGCATGTACACTAATAGAATAGGGATGAGAAAGATAGAAATTAGAGAAAGTGTACTTAAATTTTTGTATAGGAAGAGTGGGAAATCATTTATGACTAGCTACCTTAGTACAACCGCTGGGATTCAAAACTCATCCTCTCTGTCACCGGCAAGCCAGCCAGGAGGAGACTGACACTTTTTACCACGCGATAAGTGGTGTGAATTGTAAGGGCAATTCTTAATTTTTTTAATTTTTTTTTAAAATTATTTGCTTGTGTATTTTCTCTTAGCTTCCCTCCTCTACGGATATTATCTTTTGAGTTTCTCGACACTTTTTAAAATTCAAACCTCTCTGGTTTTTTTTGTGATCAGAAGGATGCATTCTCCCATTATTTTTCAAAATTTTGACAAAAATATCGCGACAAATTATAGTAATACCCATTCCAACCAATACAGCACTAGCACCTGACGAACTTTGTGTCTGTGCTGGATTGTTAGATACTTTTCAGATCTTAAGAGTATTGAAAGGTAACCGAGCACTCCCCCTTCTCCCCTTCTGTAATCAACCAAGCGTACTTAAATGGTGTTTTGACAAGTAAAGAATGGAGGTAAAGTGACCTATCTCCAATGTAATATTAAATCTAAAAGGCATGAAAATGGTTTTTTGGGTTTATTCAGTTTTTTCATATATAAACACCCAATTATAATTGTACTGTAGCAAGCGTAAACTAGTTGCAATAATTAATGCCTAGTTAAAAAATTTAATTTATTTCCCAATTAATAGTTGGAAACTTAAAGACATTTATTAATTTATATTTTATTTTTTATCTAATTATTCCATGGTTTTATTAAATTTTTAGTCTGACATAATCGTTTTGCATATTAATACCTTAAATTGGACACAATCAATATTTTATTATCTTTCATGATAGTTGAGATATCATCAGAATAAGAATAACCTTTGGGTAAATGGGGGAAATGCGGGTTGCAAGCTGCCCCTTCAACTGTAAAGCTCCTTTTTAAGCCAGACCATCGAGGACGGGAAGATCGAGGTTCTAATCTCGGTCGAGTGAACTGGGGTGGTTTCCTAAATGGTTTACCACTCTCCCTTCACGCAAATGCGGGTTCTATTCCTCTACATTCAAACTTCCCAATTCCTAATCCATTATTTTAATTAGTACTTAAGCGTATAACCCCGACGGGTAGTAAGACGTGGTGCTAAATAAATTTAAAAAAAATAATTATAAATCTTATTATAATTACGTAAAATGTTATATGTGTATAAATCAATAATAAAACCGTATGACATCGAATAACGCTTATTTAATTTTTTTTTCATAAATACTCATTTTATATTTGCCTTTGATAAACAGATTAACTTTATTGCTTTTGATTTCATTTAATAAAAGCATAATTAAATATTTCATAAAAAGTTTGGAAACCAATAATATTTTATGCATTTTTACCGTAGCAATTAGCTTGAATATTATAATATTTATTTCTTAAAAAATAAGGATATAAGATTATGCATAGAATATTATTATAGTTAATAACTCACATGTTTTAATAACTTGAGTAGCAAGCCTATGAGCTAATGGTGCTACGCAAGTGTATTATGGTCCTCTAAATTCGTTTCTCGTGTACAATCGGCCATTCTCAGCTATTATCGCCCAACAGTCTCGAAATCACTAGTGAGCATATACTTGTGTTCCTACAAAGATACACATTCTAAAGTTATTTCTTTGTACTAAGTGACAGAAACTGGCTTTAAATTATGATTAGTCAATGCTAGGGTGAAATGTATATTTAGATTAGATGTATTGTGCTACTTTTGTATTTGCTTTGAAGGTATTTACCTTGAGGTTTACACTTTAATGAAACATACGGCCAGCAATTTTATATCTTAAGTGTGCAGCTCTACAGATAAATCAAAATATAATTGTGCCATAAGACTTCAGGACGACAAATAATATAGTGGTTGATTACCAAGGACCTTTAATTGGCCTACAATCAAAAGCCCATTACAAGTATTCAGACCTAGCTATCTGGACGAATAGTAAAATAGATAATTTGACAATAGAAATTGAGGGATATAGGGGTTTACTAAACTTGAATAAAACGAATAACATGATATCTATAGTGGCCTTCAGGCCTATTTGTTATCAAAGAATAAATACTGTAAGTCTCATATAAAATTACAATACAATTGGATGTAGTTGTGTACCATGCGCAGTAGTAATATGAGTTCTTATAATTCAAAATAATGTTCATAGAAATAGATCGAATCGCAATTATCTGATTAGAACATATTTATATCGTTAGACAACGTTTTTAATCTCTATGTAAGCATAGCAAATTATAGTGAAAAATATGCAATATTATAAGCGAGAATGAATGCAACATTTCACTTACATTTAAGGACTAAGCCTTTCAAAAGATAACACTACAATAATCATAATAGGCCTGTCTTGAAAGTGTATATTTCTGACATAACCATGATTATAAAACATACTTTAATAATTAAACTGGTGAAGTTTTGCTCATAAAAGTACTACAAGATCTGCGGTTGATCATATACGAAATTATTTTCAATCGTCAATCCGCGAAGGGGGGTAGCTATGTCGTGAAACTAATTAATACATTTTATTCTATCCACTACAATAACAGTATATTCCTAACATTTCAAAAATACCTACTGAATATAACCAACAATACTAAAAATCCCAAGCTAGTCTTAGACTTACTACAACAATAAATTTAAAGACAAAAATTAACAATGTGAGATAGCTTATCAAAGGTAAGATTAAATAATATAAAATAAGAATTGGTCATCCGAACTCGGATCCTTAACAATTAAATACCACATTACGTTGGTTTCCAAAATAAGCTCAATAGAAATTAAATAAACTAAATAAAAAAATACGTCCAAAGAATATCAATGTTGAAGCACTACATTATATCGACAGCATTTAAGCTGTTTAGTTTCCCATGAAAAATAAATAAAAAACTTCCCCAAAATTACGATGACGTAAATGATAATGCAACTAGCTCCTAATTCCTATCGGCATCAAAGAGTGATGCTACTTTCTGGGTACTAGCTTATATATCAGATTGAACAGCAGGTAAATTGGTAGGGAGAAGTCACATGGCCCATGAAGTCATTCTCCGCAAGCCAGAAATTGTCCTCTCACCGACGCCTGCGCACAACGTCGGGAGTATAACCATAGGGGGGAGGTAGACACAAGTAATAACTCTCCTTGCTCTTTTGCCCAGGCTTTGCGCCTGCGCAGCGTGTAAACTTGGTGGGAACCATGCTGGCGCACAGGGGTCACACAGCACATGACCACTTTAGTTATTGTTTTTTAATATCAAGCTCTTCCGATGTCCAGCGTTCCATGACAACAAGCGCGAAGTGTCTGTAGCTATGGCAAGATACAGACTCATAGGTGAAATTTTAATAAATAACTTTATTTCATATAATTTAGAAACGAATAACAAATTATATAATGTGATAGACCTGCACATGAACTAAACATTAGTACAAAAGTAAAATCATGTTTAAGGCATTTCGGCTCAAATTTGTTTAGTAACAATGAATGATTGAATGTGTACGTATACATAAATTATCTTTTTGTTCATCTTATCTTTTCAAAATAATATGAGTGTTTAGAACTTCTGGCCACAGTTAGATGGGCAAAATTCATAAAGCTATTAAATATGCAAGTAATCTAAAAACTAGACTTCATCTAGTTGGTATGTTACAACAATAATTACTATAAGAGCAACAAATTTACGATTCTGTGAGTACATATTTTGCCAAAGATAACATCAGAATACTTCTGAATTACCTAAAGTTACCGTAATATACTTGCTCTAAAACTATTTTTTTTAGAGTTTCACTAATTATTTTTTTTTACTTAAGCTTACCATATAAAACTGTCCCCCACACTCCATTGCTAAAGACTAAAGCTAAGATGGCCAGACGTTTTAAATGTAATATGGTAATCAAAATAATATAAATAAATATAATTAAATTATTTTGTTGTTTTTAAATAAGAAAAACCCACTTGGAAAAAACCAACAAATGAACTATCGGTTACTAACCATCATACATAACCAAAAATTATACCTTTCTAATATTTTTATAAGCTATTTTCTCCTACTTAATTTAACAAGGAATAACTCGAATGTAAATTGGAGTGGGGTGGAGACATTTTATTATGTTTGTTAAATGTAATAAAATTAGATCTAAATATTCCATCTGGGACAACCTATCAATATTTGACTTGTTAACTTGATGACTATTAGTATTTAACACATAATCTTTTTACATTGGATAAAGCAATCTTCATCCACATATTATAAACCAAAAATTCGAAAGCGAATAAATGTGATTATTAATTGGATTATGTATATTTGCTTTGGAATAGGCCTACTCGGATTTGTGTCGCATATTATATATTGCCAACCAGGCTTGTTATGCACAGTACATCTACTGTATGTGGCTCTGTTCCATTTAGAACAAAAACATGAGTCATGAATTAGTTTGTTTATGTTAGGGAATTTCTTAGCATAATACTGAAGCTATTTGTAGCGTCTGTTGGTCATCATTGACTATGTATATGTGTGGGTTATAAAGGAATAAGCTTAGGGCCAATTATCTTAATAGCTTAGGAAGCTTTTAATATTCCTATATAGACTTATTGCTTTTTATTATTGTTAAGATATGTCCAAATTAGATGGTAAGATTGTGTTTTTATTTGAGCTTGGTTTGAAAATCAAGTTCCAAATGTTTCCAGAGATCTTGTTGGGTGTCAGAAGATACAATATGTTGTCTAAACCTTACCGATTTTAGCAACACATAAATAATAATTGTGATTTCCATTTAATTATTTTTAAGGTTTACTCTTAACTTTAGGTGAGTGTCCAATTTGACCTTAATTTCATTGGACACACATATGTTTGCCTAAGAAAGTTTCATTGTACGTACGTAATAAAATTTCACATTTTTATAATAGTAGTTTGATACAAATAATTTATATCAGATGTCTTTATAATTAAACAATAATTTATTATATTTTGAGAAAGTTTTCATTTATAGATAATTTGAAATCCAGGTTACGTAAAACTAAAAATATACTGGCTCTTTTAAATAATTATAATGAAAAATTGTTAACTATGTTATAAAACACTTTGTTTTAGGTGTAATTCATTTCACGAACTGTTTGTTTAATATATTCTTTGACAATAAGGCAGGTGCACCACATACAATAAAACGATACTTGTCTCGCTTTCTTCTCAGGAGTATGTACAGCTCATCAGACGATTTTAAAATTTTTTAATGTTTTCATATAATTACTCTATTCAGAAAGACATGTAAGTTAAAATTCATGATTCTTCTCAAAATAATTGTTTCCAATATTTAAATTTGGACTCAGGCAAAATTAAAATTATATATATACCTTAACGTATATGTTAAGGAGGTGTACCGTACATGTCAAAATATTTACCATATTACTAATACTATTAATAATACTTATACCATCCATATTTCACTGTGTAAATCTCATTTGCAAAGGTTACAGAGTTCACACAAATAAAACAATAAACTTCTCATTAGAGAAAATGTCTTCACATATTTGTGCAACTTCTTCATTTAATGCACACCGAATAGCCAATAAAAACGTAAGTTGGCCTCAGATTATTTTAAAATATTTCGTAAATTACAGAGCCTACTCTCAATATTTCATCTGACCCTTCAATAATATTAACCCATTAATGAATTTTTTGTTGATTTTGCATGCATTATAGTTTGAATTTTTAATTTTCTACTCCCTTAAAAGCTAAGAATATTTAATATTTGCCTGGATGAGTGCTGTCCTATGAGCATGCACATAGTTGTTAAACATGACCTGAAGTTATCCCCAACAGTGGAACTTCTCACCCAAAATTGATATGATTATTCATTATATCCTTATCCACAACAAATGATTGGCTATATGTCTAGAATGGCTTCAAACTATTATTGACTAACCCCATATTATTAGTTTGGCCTCTGGTGAGTGCTGTATAATTCAATCATATAATAATATAATTATGAAGCAAGTTTTTGCTATGCGTACATGCGTACAACTTTATTTTCTTGTTCATGTCAGTCATATATTGGATTATCTCCATAATTAAATGTGAAGACTCTCTTTAGTTTAAAAGTATTCCTACTTTCTACTCAGTAGGGTCATTATTCTGTGTACATCTTGGGGAGCCAAATTTTCAAAACATCAGGCAGAGTGTTTATCGCGCTTACTAACAGAGTCCTCTGTGACGATATCAAAAAAAGATTTCTAATAACTTCTTAGGCTTGGCCTATGAACCAAATACTCAAATAAAGGCAGAGATCTCCCTAAAATAATATGGCATTTTTACTAAAATGACCTCTTATTTATGTCAATATACCCTCCCTTTTAATTAGGGTAGTCATTTAATTGTCCTAATACATTTATATATGTAGATTTAAGCTTAAATTATATAACCATGTTGAAGGTTAAATATTTAAATATGATTTGCCAGAGAAGTGCTTTTTTATTTACTAAAATGAATACGAAACAATAAACAAAATTATAATAACTGGTCAGTGAATTAAAATCTGCAATTTCTTTTTGAATATTACATTGGATTATTTATCATAGATTTGCCTTTATTTTAAAGTAAAAATAATATCTAAATGCTGTAATATTATTAAAGAAGTCATGTTTTTACTCGCTATCATTTTTACTTTTATATCAATTTGAGAGTTAGATAGTTGTTCGTACCTCTTAAGTGGATCCTCTATAATTTCACAAGATGTTCGGTTTATATCTCATCGATATGTATTACAAAATTATATGGACAGCTATATTAACTAACATACAAACACCATTACACATTTATTAAAATACTAGTATTTAAGCTTGTCTTCACCAGGGGAGTTGTGCTCATTTGAAATAATAAGATAATCTCCTTAATAATCTAAGATAACTATAAAATAATTAAATGAAATTATTTACACATCTAGGGACAAATTAAATAAATGAACATCATTGTTTCCCAAAGAGTCTTATAGTTCTCCACCGGAACTTGATTATATTCACTATTACACCGCTCCTGTATAGGTGATAGATAGTCAGTCAGTATAAATATGCCTCCCTTATAAGATAATCTTTACTTTTTGTGTTTTAGATTTTTAGATTTTTTCTTCTGCCTCTAAAAAATTAAACTTTCTATCATATTAATTTTATATGTTTCTATTAGTTGAGCAGCTTTGAGGGGCCTCACTTTTAAACCATTTCACAGATCTCTATTTGTTTGATTTACACACCTTTTAACTTTTATGTTATATAGGATGATTATTTTAACAATTTGCCAAATTTAAACTTTCTTCCGTAGGGAAAGGTAGATTTTATAATAGTTTTGGAGAAATTTCAAGCTACTGACCTTCCCCCAAACCATTTTGGTTCCTAAAATCCCACTTTGAAATATTTATTCTTATTTGGATATTTTATAGGGTTCTTTTACACGCCTGCCTTATTTAAAAATTCATCCACATTGGAATAGTTGTGTCAATTTCGAGCTCTTGCATTTCTTTTTTTCAATTTTGGAATTCCATCCATTCAGATATCATTCATTTATCCGAGATGGTATATTGACTTACATGCCAAAATTAAATTTTATTTCACCCAGAGAAGTTTTTTTTCCTCAAAAATTATAAGATCCCATTTTTAGAGCCAATTTTAAAATTTTGTTTCTAATTGTTCTAGCGGCTTGCAAGATTTTAAATTTTCTGACACACCTTTTAATATTTTTACTCAAGCTTTTGACATGCTTAGCTATCCTTCATCCCAGATCTTAATTTAAAAACTAAAATTTACTTTTTTATTCTACAGTTATATGTGAAATTTATATTGATACAACGCTAAAAAGAATTTCTTATAATTTTAGAAATTTCTTTTCAAACCACATTTCACCACCTCCACAGATACCCTCCCATTTATTAATCTAAATATTAAAAATATTTGTCTTTTGGTGATATCTTTTCACAATCTCTATAAATTTCAATTTTTTACCTCGCCAATAAATGGTGATAAATATAATTTTGTAAATTATCAGCCCTGATTGCTTCTCGTATCTCTAATTTTGAATTAAAAATGTTCACTCTCTTCTAGTTATGAATTAAATAGCCAAAGCTATTATTTATGCTATTAGTGGGAATTACTCCATCTAGATATCATATTCTGAAAATTGAAAAATTATTCCTGGACACGGGAACAAACCCGGGATCTTTGGCTTAGTACGCCAATGCTCTACCACTGAGCTATCCAGGATTCGTCCCGTGCCCAGGGTCATTCTTCACTCATATTTTAAGGCAGAGCCTATGATGGACTTAGCGGAAATCATCGGCTACAAGTATGTGATTATATTAATATCACGAGCTATCAAATAACGCAGCCATCTTTGAGTTGGCAGTTGGCTTTTTGCAGCCATTTGTACAATTATTAAATTGAACGGGATTGCATATTAAGAAATAAATAGCCAAAGCTATTATTTATGCTATTAGTGGGAATTACTTCCTCTAGATATAATAAATTATTTTAGTTTTATACGTATTTGAAAAATTTAATTTTAATTTTATATTAAAAAGGTGTTTTTTATATAATTTTGGAAATTTCTTCCGACCCACCATTTTACTACTTCCATTCCCACACTTCCCCTTTGTAATTTCAAAGTTCTAAAAATATTAGACTTTTGGTGCTGTCTCTTGAACATCACGCCAAATTCCAATTTTGTATCTCAAGGATAAAATGGTTGATAATTTTTATTTTTTTATACTTCCAGGCCTTACCATTTCCCTTACATTCATCTTTAAATCCAAACGTGCAATCTCTTTTGATTATTTAAGTTTGACATTTTATATCTTGTAAACAATTTAAATTTTATACTGTACTGACAGAAAAAGTGTTTTTATAGTTTTGAAAAATTTGAGGGGATTTTAGGTTTTAGGGCCCTTCATTTTTAAATGTAGGTCTGTTCAGACCTTCATTACGGTTTAGGATGATCCTTACTTTTGCCCAAAAATTTTCATTACTCTACATAACTCATAATTAATACATTCCTTTAGTTGGAAATACTCCTTCCTTCTACCCCTCCAACTCTAAAATCTACATTCCTGGCAAGTTTAGTTTTCTACCTCCCATAAAACATTTTTTCTAACTTTACAACTCCTCTTTTTTGCCTTATAGTTTATTAAGGGACCAACTTAGGGTCAGATGACTGGAATTTCTAAAACACAATTACGGAATCGTATTAACCAGACTTGAAAACATCAAGATATATATTCTCTTGAAAACTATATGGTAAAATAACAGTTTCTTGAAATTTATGATACCATTAAATATACAACTAAAATTTCGATTAAAGTTACAACATGGTTGTGCTTAGCAGTGTTATAAACCACTAAAAATCTAATCTCAACATGATTGGAAAATTTTGATTTTTCTGATACATAAAAAGCATGGAACATTTTTGGGGACACAGACTCGGCCCCTTTATTAATTTTTTGGTCCTACTATGTTTCACATCATTCTCGGATACCCAGGCAATTCCATGCTGCGTTTCAAACTTTTAGCTCACTGGAAAGCACGAAAAAAACCTCTAAAAAAAAACCAGACAGACACGGCATGGATTTAATACTAAAGATACCAGTGTATAGCGACCTAGCAAAAGTTATAATTTTAATGGTAGATGAATTGAAAGTGTTTTCTTACGATTGGTAAGATTGTAATCCAAAACATATATATTAACAATAATAAACTTATAATAGTGTCTGTCGATTTTTAATTTGGGCAACAATTTAGTCTGTATACTTATTTTAGGTTAAGATTAGCACCCAGGTGAGGAGTTCTTCTAAACTTGCCCTAATTTTTAGTTTTATAGATTATGAGTGAGAGCGAGAAATATTAAGAGAAAGTATACATATATACAGGCACCATTGTAAATTAATTGTAACATGGAATCGCGACCAACATGGGGGCTAAGGGCCATTCACATGTCACCGTATAAACCACAAGCTATTTTAAGAATCTAGAGGTACATTGGTGATTAAACAAGATTGAAAACGCAAATGCAATATTCGAGGTTATAATTATTAAAAATAAAACAACACAGCCATTGTAATAGTTATAATATTTACTCCATCTAAAGAAGTTAATGAATTAAATAACATTATTAATAATTAAGTATGTAGATTAATAAGAGGCCGAGATAACATAAAATGGAATTAAAACAGATTAATAACCATAAAAAACATAATAAATATTTAAAATTCATAAAAATGTTCATTATTAACACAATTCACAGTAAGAGTCAATATTTACGTCACCCGTGTCATTCTCTTAATCACCACTTGTCCCCGCGCACGACACACTGCACTGACCTGCGTTACACAAACACTAGACACGCCCATTCATTGGACAGTGGACACGCTAGCTTAATTCCTGGACACACAGACCCACTCACTGGACACGCTGGTCCACTCACTGGACACGCTGGTCCACTCACTGGACACGCTGGCCCATTCACTGGACACGCTGACCCACCCACTGGACACGCTGACCCACATACTGAACACACTGACCAACTCACTGAACACGCTGCCCACTCACTGGACACGCTAGCCCACATACTGAACATACTGACCCACTCACTGGACACGCTGGCCCACTCACTGGACACGCTGGCCCACTCACTGGACACGCTGGCCCACTCGTGGACGCACGAGCCCTCTCCTAAATGCGCCGGTCCCCTCATTTAACTATACAAAACTCGGATTGAGGATTGAGGATCTGGTTATCGCTGACCGTGTATTTATAGGGGTCACAGTAAAGAATCTGGAAATTGGAACTCTCCATTTATAGAATACTTGTCTAGAATTATATGACCACAGACTTTTCCAGACGTGTCTATTATTACCAAATTAGTTGAGAGAGTTTGGGAAAACCACAGTGATAAATTATATGGTGAGCCCCCTTGTACACCTGGACAAGATTTGAAAAATCTTGTTACCTGTCATTCAGTTAATTGTGAGTCTAACAGATTAAAACACCTAACCATGCTCCTGTGTCTAGGGTAACAAGGCTAACTGACTATCAAGTATTATAACTGTACAATTATAAATTAGAGGGTAATTTTAAGATAAACCTATTCAACCAAGCAACAATTATGGAAAACATCAACATCAAAACAATTTGGAATCAAGTTACAGCTATATTTCTAAACTATTCTGGAGCCCTCGTAGGTTCTATATTTTGATATCACCACCCTTCAATTTTTATTTTGAGTGATAGCAGAAAAAAACCACAAAACCAATGACTGAAACACAGTAGAAAACTCAGGAGGTAATAAAACCAATACATCATATTACGTGTCCACATCATGTTTACTAAATACCCAATGCCTCTCCCTTCGTTTAAACGATGACACATTATTACTGAACAATTGAGGTGGTTGGCTGCCTACAGTACATGCGTGGTATAAAGAGAGAGAGAGATAGAGATAGGTAGATCAGAGGGTGGGTGCTTCTGTTGGGTGCGTTTAGCAATGGACGTGATAGTCAATTGTCTCTCTTGGCACTTGTGTTTAATTTTCACGATTGGCACTGCCACGCGTGTGTCTCTATAAATCATGGTTTCGGTTTAGGAGGATTGAAAGGGGGGGGGAGGAAAGGGGAGGAAATTGGTAACGGATTGATTGGTTCTGTGGGAGAATTTACTGCTGGTATTGCAGAAAGTGGATTGGGTGTATTGGGGTTGGGGAGCGATGGGAAAGAGCGGGAGGGGGGATTGAAGTCAGACTCAGTATGTTAAAGGATGATGAACTGTATACAGGCATAGATTGGTCAGTGCCATGGTCATAGCGACTGTTTTACCTAAGCTCACCCTCTAGCTGAAGCGAAATATCTTCTCATGGTGTATCTCTTTGATGAAAATGATGATTATTAAGATTCAAAACTACTTTTTCCTTTTTTGCTGCACTATGTTGCCATGATATGTGTATTTTAATACACTAATTGAATTTGGTTGATGAAGGTGAGAATTTAAAGACTCTGTACACACATTTTCTGAGAAGGAAAGGGGAAAATCATTTAGGAAAATCTAATCTTGACATACTAGATCATATGCCACGTCCCCACCAATGTGGATAGAAACCACTCCAAACAATTCTAAATATCCTAAAATATTGCATTTTACTGATTTTTTTTTTTTATTGGTTTGAGTACAATCTTTAGCTATATCTCTAAGCACATATTATTTCAAAACTGTGACATTTCACTTGAAACATCGTTGAAAACTATTTTAAAAAGTACAATTTTTTTTTATTACAAAAAAGTCTTCAACGCCTATAAATTCTCTGATAGGCGGCCTACTCAAAACAATTAAAATCACATTTTTAGCCTGTATCTAATACTAAGTGTAAAACATGGCTAAATACAGTTTTAGGAATAACTGTTTCAAGCATTTTTAGTGATTTCAATTATAAAGTATTATTTTAAAACTATTATTAAATGTAAGAAAAAATATGGAAATTTGTTTTGAGTGTTGAACCATAGGTTTTTCAATCTAAGGTGAATGATATTGTGAATGAAAGGGAATGACACAATCACTTGCTAAATTATAATCTAAGATGTCTAGCCATTGTGAATAAATGTGCTCGGATTAAAGAACATAGGATGCTTGTCCAGTGTGAATACAAACGAGTTAAACTAGTTCTATAGTCAAATTTTAATAGGTAGAACCGTTTAGATTTTTTTTTTTTTTGCGTTTAACCTTTTAAATATTTTACTATATTTTGGATATTATTTAAAGGTATTGATGATATTTATCAAAAGGGAATGTTGCAAATCGTATGACTTAACGTAAGAATATATTGAAATTGTTTTAGTAGTTTTCGTAAATTTTAAATATTGTTCTTCCTACCAGAATCCTACGTTTATTATATAGATTTAACCTAGCACAGAAGCCGATGTTGGCAAATTTCGGTTTGGCTAGATATAGCCACTTTATTATGACCAATGTTGATGTATTGAATATTTTTTATTTTTTATTTCATTTTTGGTATTTAACTTTCAATCTCTGAACCAACTGATTATCTAGCATTATACGACTTATAGAATAAATTAAATCTGGAATTGATCCAACATCAAGCCCCCGGTATTTAATTCATCAATGTTAAAGGAGAAACCCACATTTCACCAATGATAAATATATCGGCCACGACAGGAATCGAACTCGGGAGCTCAAGAAGCTCAGTAGACAGACACGCTACCGACAAAGCTTTAGTGTATGACTTTTTGTTAAATAAGTGTTCATCCTTGATGAACTTAGATTTTCATACGATCTAAGGACAAAAATTTAGAACGAGGAAGGGGTAGAGAAAAGGGGGAACACGTGTAAAAAAAATACCTTCCCCCATTTGCCCCTCTTCCCCCAACCTACCCAAAGCTTTAAAGCCCATATGTAGTAGTCGCGCCATTAGAAATGTCTGTGGGTAAAGGCGGAATCATGGAGGATCAAGTAGGTATAGAGCAATATAGGGTTTGGGAAGGGAGGTGTAATCCCAGAGAGGTTCGGCGGGGTCAAAGGGGAGTGTTAGGGAAGGAGCCTGGGGAATCAGGACCTGACCACATGTCCCGTGGGTGATCAAAACATGACACGAGCACGTTACTGGGATATATATGTATATAATTTTTAAAATCTTCGGTCGTGTAAAGTTTATATAGCACACGGAATTTAAGGGACATCAGGAAGTTGTGGAGTCCAACTCTCCTCAAGACTAGAAATACATTTGTAAGCTAAATCCTGTGACCGAGAAACTAATGGCTATTAGACCTCGGTTCAATTCCAGAGAGTAGATAATGCGTAAAAAGTTAGATGTGTGGAGTTAAGCATACCGTATTCCTAAAGCAAATATATCAATTCTATGGTATTAATGAAAGCGTTTGTATAATGACATTTTCCTGATAAGATTTCGAGTAAAAATGGATACTGCCGCTTCAAGAATTTCAACAGTTAGTCTATCAGAAAAAAAAAATTGTACCTGTCCAACGATTTAGCTCATGTGATGTATATCTTTATGTTTAAATGTGAATATTGATATCTTGAAGGGTTATGAGAGGATATTTTGAAAACGGCTTTACGAAATTTTCCTGATTGGTATCCTATTAATCTTAGGTCTGTTCATTAACATTTTTGAATAGGAGTGTTTAACGGCTATTTCTTTAAGAGAATAGTAATATTAATACGCGATATTAAACACTAAATTAATTTTAGAACAGATAACACACCTAATATTTCCGTCATTGATTTATCACTACAAAAGAACAAGATAAAATTAAACAAACATTATATCTTTCTTACATCCTGAAAGTCGTATTTGGAATTATTAACATAATAGATAGATACATTGCCGATTGTACAGGAATCCAAAGTTTGGGGCTTAATTACTGTGCTGGTAGTAAAATTAGGCTTTATGTGGTCATTAATATTGAAACTATTGCCACTAATGGTCAAATATATGTGTGTAACAAATTTTTTAGTTGGGCAGTTAGTACATCTGATTATAAAAATATAGATTTTAATCCCAACCAAATTTACCCGGTATGTTTTACTCATGATTAGTTATGTATACATTTTGCAGATTCCCTTAAAATTCACCCACCTCGTGGTTTTGTCTTAGACCATTAGTTGAAATAAATAAAATATAATAAGTCCCAAAACTAATATTTTTATCGAGAAAATTTCTATGTTAAATATGTAATAACAAATAATTTGTATCTTTATTGTAATTTATTATATCTATTTTAAAAAAAAACTTTTTTTTACTTTGGTAGAAAAAACATATATAGCCTATATATGTATACACAGTGTAAACATGGAAGTTGTTGTACCATGTATAAGATAGAAGCTGGTTGGGTTGTAATCGAGAGGTAGTCTGATCAAAATACCAATAAAATATCCCTCCCCACCCTCAGGTGATCCTAGTTATTTAATACACGATAACATCCTGAAAACACTTCCTGCTGGAATATTTGGGGCATCGGGACAGCCAGGGTGGGGAGGTATAAAGGGTGTTATAGAGCAGGTTTATTCATACAACACCGCAAATTATTCATCCCCCACAGTAGACGATGAAAGCCTCGATGAAAGGTATTCCGCTCATAAGGACTGTTTGCGGAACATTTTACTAGACTGATATTGCCCCTATGGAGCATGTTTTATAACATGGGGCTGTTCACAGAACCAATAATTTGACAATAGAGTGCTGGTATTTGTTGATTGATAAATGAGAATATGTAAAGCGTAATAAATTCATAGTATTCAGTTTCGAATGTATCAGAAATGTGAAGCTATACCTTAACCAATGTAGTAATTTATTTCTATCTGTATGCTTCGTGTGTTGTGTCTTATTAACCGTCCGAACTGTCCTAATAAAGTATGTATAATTGAGAGGAAATATACTTGAATTTGCATGAAGAGAGAATAGGACACCATTTAATTATAACCACACTCAGTACAACCGGCCGGGATTCGAGCCCTGAAATGTCCGTTTCAGACAAACTAGACTAAATTATATTGACCCTTAGACCACGTACATCTTATTGTGGAGGTAGAGAAAGGCTAAT
The DNA here is from genome assembly GCA_902151455.1 of Timema bartmani. Classification (NCBI taxonomy): domain Eukaryota; kingdom Metazoa; phylum Arthropoda; class Insecta; order Phasmatodea; family Timematidae; genus Timema; species Timema bartmani. The sequence continues at coordinate 108,439 of CABFWB010002408.1, forward strand.
CATTTAGAAACAAACGTTACACCTGGCTGAGAATCTAATCTTTACATCCCCAGCCTCCACAAACCAAAGAAGACAAAGTTGACACTTTAGTTTGTTTGTTTTTATATTATTTGAGGAATCTAACGTGCAACTTCTGAACCGAATGGTCATATCAACACATGGGAATTTCTACGAGCGAGAGCGAAAGGACCTACCAATTTTGCCAGTCAAGGTATTTTCACATAAACTTCAAGATATGTTTCGATACTACGATGGTTTCCTTAATCACACAACAGGGACTACTCAATTAAATAGTTTTAATATCTGACCTGAGGATGATGCCGTCGCAGCATCGAAACATGTATAAATAATGTTGCAGTACTTGCAGCAGTAACTAAGGAACAGGGAAATACAGATAAGAATGAAATTCAATTTTTATATTTTTCCAAATTTAATAACTTGCTCTGTCAATTCTCAAAATAATACAGAAATACGAGATATACATGATCACATCATACTCTGTTTTAAAAAATATAGTTCTAGGTATAACTTTGACTCAAATGTCTACAATTTTAATATGTACTGAATTTTTAGAAGTTTGTTATAATTTCAATACATTGATAACTATAAAGTATAATAACTTGCTATTATTATTACCAATTATTTCTTTCAAATATCAATAAAACATGGTGGATATATATTATATCATATTACACATTTATGTCTTTCATGTTAATTTAATACAACTTGTATAACTTAATCTCACTAATAATTGAATTTTATTTATAAATATCAAACGTTCCTTACTAAACGTTTCAAATGTTTTTCAAAAATTCTTATCTTTAGTCTTTATGATGAACACATCAACATAAAAACATTGGAATTAAATCAGAACTTTAATATTTGTAGACAGACACACTCTCGACTTTTCTAAATTAAAAATAAATTTATTTACTTTTGTAAAAGCAAAGTGTGAGTAAATATTTACTTGTCTGTTCCCAAGCTCAGGCCCACCCTAGACTGGATTTTTGATATCGGTCAGGTAAAGATTCTAGTCTCGGCTGAGTGAGCTAGGATGTATCAATGTTGGTTTGCCATTCTATCTCCATGCCTATTCAAACACTACTTCTCTAAAATCACCATTTTTATTCACACCTTATTTTCCAATAAGTCTTTTTATTGTGTTTGCACCACTGGCTATTTTGATTACACTAATGGGGTGAATATGAGAAAAAGAAAGCATTAGTGGTGATTGTAAGTTTATTTATGTAAAAAGGTGACCTGGTGGTCTAGGGTTAGGGTGTCTGACTTCTGTGCTGGGGGTCCGGGGTTCAATCCTCGGTCCCGGCACAGTTTTATCTGATTGCTAAACCCTTCCTTCACTTCTGACAAGACGTGTATTAATCACAGCTTGTGAATGTGTGGAATTCCAGGCCTCTACCGTGGTTCGGATCCCACATTAAACTGTAGGTCCTCCATTTCATCTCACAATCACCCTACCATTACACA
>CABFWB010002409.1:0-41557 GCA_902151455.1 Timema bartmani
AAATAATTGTATATTTTATATTCCATGTTATTAAACTAGTTAGTTATAGATTAGAAACACATTTCTCGTATTATTTAAATGTGTGCGTGAACTCCCATCCTCTATGAATCGGTTACCGGTCATAACAAATGGTGGCAGCTAGAAACGAACTCAGAAAAACTAGAAACCAGTGTTTTTATTTAATAAAATTGTGTTAATTTTCAAAAGTGAAAAGCATGTACGAGAGAACATACAACAGTGTTGTGCTTCGAACTATGCAGTGTCTCATGAAGAGAGGAAATTCAAAGATGAGTCAGTATTAGATAGGATTACAATGGAGACACACAACAAACGGCAGTAGAGATATATTTTATCTTCTTTTTTTTTTTAACTTGGAAGGAATCGCTGATGTATATTTTTATGTCAAAACAAATTGACACATCAAATCTTGGAAAGGTGATTCAAGTAGCGTTTCCGTTGTAGAATTTTTCAATTAAATTGAAAAATATGCCAAACTAGGCAATTGGACAGATGAAGATAAAATTTTGATAATTTCTTTAAAACTAAAAGGAAAAGCTAGTGATTTTTTAAGTTCAAATGTAGAGCTACAGTCTGAAGTAGACTACTTAAGGTTCAAAGCTAAATGTATTGAAAGATTTTCTGAAAGTCATTCAGGAATGTGATGACAGATGTAAAAGGCTTTGTAACAAAAAAAATTAGACGGGTCGAAGGTCCAATTAATCAAGCAGTGATTATCGAAGAAGCGGAACGTAGATTATTGGATGATTTTGTTGCTGGTTTAACAGGTAATGCCGGGACACAGGTTTGTTACCAGCTACCTGCAAACTTAGAGGAGGTAATACAAATCGCAGAGACCGTCAGCAAGATGGACGAATCATTCACCAGATGTCTAGAGGAACTGGACCATAACAATCGCGTACGGAAGGACAGCAAGTCTTTCGGGTCAGTGGAACCATGGGCAGTCCAATCCGTGGTAATAAGGGCCACGTAGCACGCGAGTGCTGGCACAATGTCAGATCTGGACAGACCAAGGTACATTCTAATAAAAACCATTTCAAGTTAATAAAAGGGAAGAAAGAAGCCTATAGCGCTCCAGTCCCTCAAATAGAGGTTGTTTGTTTTGATTGCCAAAGAAAAGGGCATTATGTGTCTCAGTGCAGAAAAAGAGGGAAAGAAAAAGAGCATAAGTATCCAAACTCCAGAGTTTCGGTGGGCACCCTGGCAGATAAGCTAGATAAGCATAAATTAAGGTGGGATTTAAATGCCTTTCACTCGAACACTTTAAATTATAGCCTGGTGAACGGTCAGAAACCTTATATTCACTCACTAGACGAGGCCGTAGTGGCGCATGAGTATGCAAAACCTTTCGGACGCAGTTTCTCTTTTGATTCGTATTCTTGGCACCTTAAACAATGTAAAAGCACAGGTTGCCACCAACTCTTATAGTCGGGCTTCCCTTGGGCCACCGGGACTGGCTAGGTCCCATTAAAGTCATTATTTCAGTAACCACTCATCCGATTTCAATAATTCGTTTTTTACCAGGAAGATAATAAAATAGTCTATAAAGTTTGTTATTGCTCATTTTTTGATATCTCCTTTCGTTATCCTGTAAAAATTCAAAACTCATTATGCTTAATAAAAAACAAAAATGTTACACTTTCAAGTGGAATTACTCATTTCTTCACTAAATCTTTTATCACTTAAATAAACAGTTCCAAACCATTTCTTACACACATCAGTCAGTCATTTAATAAACTTATATGGTGGGGATATTAAAATAATCGTAATCTTGCCATCGGTTACTGTGGGCCAAAGCATTTCTCACTGAAGCATTTGCTTTTTATTTGAAATAATGAAAACAATAACTCTGTATAGTAATGAATGAGTACCTATGGATTGTTCAGTAAAGATGTAAAAGAATTACATCCATACACTTTATTCAATAAAAAAAGATATCCGCAATCAAGTGAGACATAAACTGATTCATTTATACAGTCTTCGGCAAAATAAGCACATAGTGGAATTAAGTTGGGTTTTTTTCAAGTGCAACTAAATGTCATACAATGTTTCCTGCAGTTAAATGGTGGAATTAGGTCATCGGGCACTGCTTTTCTGGTGAAATATCTCAGCCTAAGTTCATTTATCTGTTCTTCGTATCCAAAATCCTTTGAGACTAGTAGCTCGTAAAAAGGGCTGAGAGAATTAATCCTAATGTATGCTTGGGCAAATGCTCGTAATGCATCTTGATTTAAAGCATCTGTTGTGCATGAAATTTTCTCTAGTACTACCCGTATGGCCAGAGAACATGAGATTGAGATATAGCAGACATCGTCTGAAGTTTGTCCAGGTTCATTAATTTGTGTTAAATACAATTGCAGTTTTATTTACAATACGTAACCACTCAGAATTGCTATTGTCTGTAGAGATCTGTGATGGAGGCATCTCCACATACGAATTATAAAGGGGTGCTGTTTTCGGATGGTGAAACTCCCTTAGACTTTGACAGGAAAGTGATGTAGGATGTCGAATGTCTAGAATTCGAATCATCTCACTTGTTATTGTTCGGAGATTTACAATCTGGTTAAAGTCATTGCTTTCTTGATACAAGACCATTGTCATTACATGTGTTGTATAATAGCCACTCAAGGTTTCTTCCAAAAAATCGTTATCAATGGTGCCATGTAAGAAGAGAGATGAATTCTTTGGAACATTAGCTGAAACTGGAACATTTTGAGATTGATTTTCCCAGATTACTTTACGCCAAAGCTCCTCATCTATATCATTTAAGGTAGCACAATATGAAATGCAGTGACCTCATTTGAACAAATTGTAATGATGCTTTGATCGAGTAAGATGATGAACAGACTATACCAAGGCTACATGCTTGGGAATACTCATGCCTCTAACAGAAAAATAAAAGTCAAGATACATGTATTTAACAGGACGTAACTTATTATCACTTAATGTTTTCTCATTGGCAAACAAATGGTTCATGAAGAAAGACCACAATGGTAGAAGCTCAAAGTTGTGTAATTTATTTTCTACCACAATTTCATCTTTGACACAACCTTCAAATCGTAATTTGTGTTGTGATATTTATTCTCTTAGCTGAATTGCAGTGTCTTTCAAGTTACTATCTAAATTATTTACTTCTCTAATTCTTTCAGCCATTTTTCCCATAGGAATGTTACTCATCAACACAAAAGGTGATTTAGATCCATCCGATGGATTCGAAAATAATATCTTTTCATCAAAATTATCAATTAGAAGATCTCCTGTTGTTCCGTTTTCAATACAAACGCCCTCTACTCCAGAAATATCAACAATCGATTGATCAAATAAGTTAGTTCAAAAGTCTCATTTTCGAATTCAGTCCCTATTTGTGTTAATAACTGATTTAGTGATTATTGTAGAAGTTCACGAGGAATTGTTTGCAAGAGCCATCCACTCTTGTTTCCTGAATTCTCCTAATGTAACTGTAGTTTCCAAGGTATGGCTTATGGTGTCTTATTTGGTTGTGTGAACAAATAGTTTGTTTCACAAGAACATATTTTTTGTAAATACGCCATCAGCTTTAGTTTGAGCTACTTGTAGCAATTTCTCGGCTTCTGGCCTCTCAGCTAAAATAAATAATTTATCTTTTTGTTCCTAGTTGTTGTTTTTTGTTGCAAATAATACACATGTATATTTTCTCCATACCTTGAACATTTGCCCGACCATAATAACGACGAGAACTTGAGAAAAAGGTCCATAGTCATAATCACATTGTTCAGCAATGTCTAACTGTTTTTGTAATGTGATTTTTCTTCGTTAACATGTAATTTGCGAGACACAATTTGTGTCACGATAATGATTGGTTTTGCTGATTAGGGTGAAACATTAAAAAAAAAAATTTGAAACATCTTAGCACCGTTCTGATGCATGCTGGACAGTTAAATATGTTTCTGCTTTAGGCTTAAGTGTATTGGGTTTCCACCTCATTACAAAAAATACAAACGTTAACGTTACCAGAATGTTTCCTTTTCACTGACACCACTGGAATAGACATATTAAGTATTAATAGTAGGCCTACCGTACGCACACTCAGCAAGATATTAAATTACACATTTGGACATAACACTACTCGACGTGAACGCTAAATGGTGACTGATGCGCGCACATGGAAAGGCCCCACAGCTCAGTCATGGAAAGGGGTGGGGTTTCACTTCTGTCACAATAGCTGGAATCATAAAATTATTTTTGTTTACTTAGCTCAGCTTAATTCTTTATTATTACTAGCGCAAATTAAACAAATATTCGCGCAAAGTGATTAATTCCGCTTGAGGTATGACACATTTATTTTTTTACCCAAAATTGAAGATTTTTGCATGTTTACAGGATAACTAAAGGAGATATCCAAAAATGGATGATAACAAATTTTAAAGAATATTTTATGATCTTCTTGGTAAAAAAAAAGAATTATTGAAATCGGATGAGCGGTTACTGAAATAATGATGTCAACAAGACCTGGCCCGTCCGCCATCTTTAATGGCGGCCGGAAAGCCCGACTACAAGAGTTGGTGGCAACCTGTGTTTTTACATTGTTTAAGGTGCCATGAATATGAATCAAAAGAGAAACTGCGGCTGAAAGGTTTCGCATACTCATGCGCCTCTACAGCGTGCTCTACATCTACCCTCTGTGCCATCCAGTACCTATTTCTAGGAAGGACGTCTTCCTCTCACAATAGGCAACAATAACCCTATGACAGAATGTCTCAAGCGCTGTTGCCACTTTGCAAACCATTCAGACACGAAAAAAGAGAATGTTGATCTTTGTATATATTTTTATTCTCAGCGTTTGGAAAAAAAAAACGTGTCTTGTTACTCCAATGAGGTATGGATGAGGAATAAAGCATTTTAGATATAGTTTACCCTCATTAACGTGGAAGGAAAGTGGGAAACTATTAAGGAAAACCACATTGTCAGTAGACCTTACCGGAATTCAAACCCCAATCTCCCCGTCACCAGTAAGTCAGAGTAACACGAGATTGATACCTAGACCAATCGGCCAATGAAGCGGGTTTTTTGCCATTTAAAATGATACATTACACTTAACCAAATTGTACATCTTTGTTACATAAAATAACCAAATTAATTAGTTAATTAATTTTTTTAGCGTCGCGTCTTACTACCTATTCAAGTGATACGCCTATGTACTAATCACACTAATGGTCTAGGGCTTAGGAAGGCTTAATTTAGAGTAAATGCACCCACATTTGCATGGAGGGAGAGTGGAAAACAATTTTGTAAAAACAAACCCGAGATTAGCACGTTAGACGATGCGGCCATAGAATTGGGTAATTAACTGTTGAATAATGGGTACTAGCTAAATGGGCAATAAGATGTGGTGATAAAAAATGTAGAATATAATACATACAACAAATAAATGAAACAATTTTGTACAAATAGACAATATAGTTTTCAACGTTTCTTTTGACATCGCATGCGTTGAATAAATCAAAAGAAAGTTCCTTCAACAAAACCTGTTTAGGTAATTGAACGATCTAGGTTATCACTCTCGCAAGTGACTAGACTACCGATGACGAGAAGATCGGGGTACGAATCCTGGTTGGATGTATTGAAGTTGCATTTTTCCTAAATGGTTTAACATACCCTCCCCTACCCCCTACAAAAATGCAAAAACACTCCCTCTATATTCAACCTTCACCATACCCGCTTTAGTGACCGCATAGTCTAAGACGTCACTCTCATGTTAGACTAGGCTGTTAATGACGGGAATATTGGGGTTCGAATCCTGGTTTGGTCTACCGAATGTTTTTTCCTAAATGATTTCTCACTCTCCTAATAAACCAAATGGGTAGTAAAATGTGGTTTAAAAAAACATATGAAAAATTACAATTCACAGGAAACAAACACAGAAATTTTGGCTTCACGTGCCACTGCTCTACTATCTGGTCATCCTGGCTCTTCTCGTATTTTGGGTCATCTTTTACTAGTTGATGTGATGAGTCTAGTAAAGTTATGATAACAGGTAAAAGTAATATTAGTTATTCATTGCTACATCAAAGTGATATCAGTAATCTATGGTGATATTTCAGTGAAATACAATAATAAATAGAAATGTGTAATTTTGTTTGAATTTAATTTTTTAATTTTTTTTGTTTCTAATAGGGAAAAAAACTGACGTGCAGAATGCTTATTTCTGTCTCTCACTCATAACTTCCTAACTGATTTGTAGATATCGACCAAAATTGGATCACACATACATCCGCCGGTTTTGTTTTTGATCTCCCTTAGGACTGCCTTTTTAGAGGAAAGAATATTCAAGGTAAAATAATGAATTATTCTGTGTAAGTTTAAAGCTATACAAGTATTACACTTCTACTAGCTGCAATGAATAAATGTAATTAATGAGCCTTATTCTGACAAGCAGATATTAAACCCTAATGTGTAGAAAATAGTCTAAAGTATTTTGGAGCATAATAAAAGAATGGTGGCGAAAATGAAAAAACAATCTATACCATTTCGACAAAACTTGGAAAGCATATTCTACTACTCACATAGATCATATTTAATGTATTATGAGATTTTTCATATCAGCTTAGGTGTCCAAAATTTTTTTAAATATTAATTTTAACATATTTGATTTGATTTCGACTCAACTCTGTAAATACACATTCCCTTTAAAACAAATACATTATTTTGTTTTTTATCGTGTAGTGGCAAATTTAAATCATACCAAGTGTATCAAAATTTGACAAACATTTTAGAGGGGGAAATAATCCTTCGATCCGAATCTAATTACACTTAGTTGGTGACATAGTATTATTTTAGGACGTAATTTATTAATTATTGTTTTGTCCACAAGTCCAATTCTTTAATAAAATGAAAAGTGTTATGTGATAGCCTTTTTTTTAAATAATCAGTTTCATCTCATTTTAACGAAATCATGTAGGCCTAAGTCATCTTGGAATCAAAAATACATACCTACGGTACTTTTGTAACTTGCGTACAATGTCATATTAATGATTACTATATTTGAGAAGTTTCTAAAAACAGTTCTTTATTAACAAAATGATGTCACTCACAATGGTTACATTAGTTTTGTAATCTATATTTACTGAGTCACCATTGACCAACCTAAAATTTTAGTTAGCCAACTTTAATTTAACTTAATATACAAATATAATAATAATAATTATTATTATATACTATATATGCAATATAATAATAATAATTATTACATACTATATATGTAATATAATAATTATTATATTATATATATTATATTAGTATTATCATTATTATTGTTATTATTACTATCAAGGGTTCTGTCTTACGACAGGTCCATTCCTTTTGTCAGAGAACTTAGATCACCAATGTGCTCTGTTCTCTGCCTCCTCCTTCAGCTCCCAGAATTTTCTTCCTTCCTGCAAGTCATCCAATATTTGAATCCTCCTCCATCCTAAACTCCTCTTTCCCTCAACCTTGCCTTATATGACGTTCTATTAAAGACAACTACTCCTAAGGATGTGTCCGATCCAGTTTGCTTTGTTCCAAAGATTCACACCCAAAATGGTTTTCTTCTCACCCACTCTTCCTAGGAGTTCTTTATTCGCCATCTTGTCTTGTCCACCTGATATTTTCAATTCTTCTCCAGCACCACATTTTAAATATCTTCAAGTATTTCTTTTCCATCTTCTTGAGAGTGCAACACGCGTATAAAACTTTAAATATATTAATAACACATTCAAATAGTTTACCTGAAATTCATATTTTGAGCAATAGTGTTCAATGCATAGAGGAATGAGTTGATTGAATTTCACTCAAACAGTGCATAGCTTACATTAGGCCTATCTATAATAAATCCTGTATATTAGTAAACGATATGATTTAGTCCCTACTGTCCATAATAAATGGTCCTATAGTATAAGAGGTATATTATAAATCTTTCAACTCAAGTAATACTTCAACAATTCCTTGAAAATAAAGAAATTATCTGTAATCGGGAAGTGTCGGCATTTTTTTATAGTTCTTGCGTTGTAGGTACATGCAGCACCCAACATTAGTGCGGGTTCTATATCTGAACCATTCGGGTGTACCTTGCTTGAAATCTAACAATATATTGCTGTGGGGAGTACTTATAGCGTCAGCGTAAGCCTCTTGTAAAACAAAGGGGTTTTCAGGACAGACTTAACGTGTAAAGTGTTGAATCTGAGCTTTATCCCTGGGAGTTTAATAAACACGATATAGTATGCGTTTAAGGAAATGTCTCTCTGGCCCTTTCCCTGGTGGAATATATTTTGTTTAAGGTACATGATGCTAATATTTTGATAATGGCATCCTTTGGTGAAAAGATCGACGACCACTTCGTTGGCTTCACGCATCAGGTCGTCCAGGATAATCAGCTGTGTTGCTTCATTACAGGCGTTATCCATTTCCAGCAAACCCTTACAGAATATGACGTGGGGACATGGTCTGTATTGTTCGAATCCCGGTTGCCATAAAGCATCATACCAAGTGATTTTATCAAATTTAACGTCACACATTGTGTCCAAGTGACGGATAAAGTCGACTAAGAAGTGTGACTTTCCACATCCGGAATGGCCGCTGATGATGGTCAAAAATGGATGTTTCAACTTCTCCATAATGTTTGAGACTGAGCTTATAAGATAAATGAACTTTTATTTAGAGGATAGTAGGGAGGGGCTGTAAACGTTAAAACACAAACATAACAGTTTTTATAATTTTTATTCACACAAATAAAACTTACACCATGAAAAGTATACATGGAATATTTATTTACACAAATAAATGTTTTACAAATATAGCTCACACCATGAAAATTATGCTTGGAATATTTGTTTACACAAATAAATTTTTTTTAAAAATATAGCTCACACCATGAAAAGTATACTTGAAATATTTTTTTTTTACAAAAAATGATAGTTACACCTTGAATTATATTATACATGTTTAGTTGTAGAGGAAACAATAATCACTTTCTTGAGGTCGTAGCGGGAATAGTGGCCTCGATACTAAACATCTAATTCCAACTTAAAGAGTATTTGAATATGTATACATAAACAGATGGTTTAAATTTAAAGTATGTATAATAAAATAAACAAATTTGACTAGAATTAAAATAAATATATATATAAACAACTAAATCTATTTGACTAGAAAGAATCAGGTAGGTGATGGATTGTACTGGTGGATACAAAAATATAAAAAAATGTATCCTAGATGCATAAAATAAATCAATCAATCAATAATAAAAAATATGTCTGATTGCCAAACCCTTCCTTCACCTCTGACAAGATGTGTATTAATCACAACTTGTGAATGTGAGGAATGCCAGGCCTCTAGCGTGGTTCGGATTCCACGTTAAACTGTAGGTCCTTCATTTCATCTCACAATCACCCTACCATTGCACATTAGCGTAAGTGCGTATAACCCGAACGGGTAGTAAGACGCGGTGATAATAATAATAATAATAATAATAATAATAATAATAATAATAATAATAAATATGCGTGTTTTTATGCAGAAAAAAATACGAAAAAATCTCAATATCTTTGAAAAATGGTATGTCAGTGGAACTGTCTAGAGTGAAAGAAAACATTTTTCACCCGTCTAAATGATAACCTTTTAGTAGTGGAGAATGCGTTTACAAAGACTCTGATAGTCGCAAGACCTTTTCTTACAATATTGTGTGTTATCTTTATGTATCTTTCCGCAGCCTGTTCAGTGACCATCTCTTTCAAAATGTCAAATTTAACGTCGTTCCAGTTGCCATCGTTTATGGTGATCTTGCTAACCTTGCACACCGTTTTTGTTTTGGCAGGATCGCCACCAACACAAACTCGGTACGCGTAATTCTTGGGACCACCAGATACAAAGGCGCTAATATAGCTTCCCGGACCGTAATATTAAAGTTCGTCAGTGAGGTCACCTAAAAGCTCTCCGGTCGTTGGACTCTAATCGCCGGGATGTTCCGTGAATAGAACGCTATCTGTATCATAATACAAAACGCGGTCCCTAAATTTTTCACGGATGCTGTATAAGTGTAACCTAGCGATAGCAGTCGTGTAGCATGGCACCGCAACACTCGTGTTAGGGTTAGGGTGCAACGCGTCACGCGCATTCTTATTATTTAGGAGTATAATCTCATCATTTACATCAATGACGCTGTCCACGGTGATATACGGATCCGTCAGGTACTTGTGGATATCCTGATAGACGATGACAACAGCTATGTGTAGTAAACCGGGTCTATGCCAAAACTTCCCCCATAGCGAATTTAATAAGAGTTTAGGCAGAGTGCGTGTACCAGGGTTTTTACAAACATTAACATCTCACTAAATCTCCGAGGAGATTCCCGAAGGGCTTTCCAGCTACATCGCCTTTAGGCTCTGTGGCCCTTCGCACTGCAACCACTGGTCCATCGGGACCAGAACCATTTCGCCAGACATGGACCGGAGTCCATGAATGCCATTCTAGGTACACGGGTACCCGAAAAACTGGTACCAGCCCTTCCATGCTGGTCTGCCTTGGGTTACTTGAGAGAACCCCCCCTCCATTGGGACCAGATGGTGGGAGGAGTTGGCTCCTCCTAGTGACTGCCCAATCACGAGGAAGTCAGGAGCTCAGCTTCCCGACAATTCTCTCCTCGCCATCTTTTAATGAGTAACGCCAACCTGTGCCACCTCACGCACCATCTTTCCTTCCTTTTCTTCCTCACCATCTCTTGAGAGCAGCTGTCCGGAGTTGCCCAGCGGGGACCTCGTGGATGTGCCCTGAGCAGCTATCCCCGCCTCATGGGTACGCATTGCCAACCACTTAGTGCATGCCCAGGAGCCTCGCCCATCACATACAGATGATTTTATCGGGGTCTTAGCTATATCAGACTCCAGCGTCCGCACAAATTGCCCAGGGGCCACCCAGTGATGCGCTTCAACATAATTTTTAGAGATCTGCCAATACCGGAAGGTGGCAAGGACAGTATAATGCTCGTTTATATGAAACGTGTGCGGGACCAGATCGCGTCCCGGCCACCGTACATTGGGCCGGTACCTTATGACTGAGCACCGTTACCCCCGGTTTTTACAAATAGAACCTAAATCGAGTTTAATCACTTTCCTTTCCTCATAATTTTAAATATAAGCTAACTTCTCAACTTTCGAGAGACACCACTCTGGCCATCCACTAGCTTCTTGTTTAGTTTTCGAAAAAGTATCAATGTACCCGTGAAACAAACCGCTAGATCGTGTCTGACAATTATAAACAGATACATTGTAATCCCACACTTCGTGTACGGCTTAAAGGGTGTAGCCTTAATCAAAGGCTTTCCGGATCTCGTCAATCACCCAGACACCTGTCACCCAGCGATCTTTTTGTCATTGTATTGACATGCGCCTTGGTTTTCTCCTCCCCGCATTTCCTGTACAAGATGAACATTAACTTGTCGTGCATCCGTGTAGGCAATACGGGTATGAATAAATCCCGTAGAGGCGTCACGGTAACTTTGGATATGCCTTCTACTTGTTATATAGACGGACAATTTCGTTCCAAGTGAATTTTGGGGTGGCCGATGGGATATTTTTTGCACTTGAAAATGTAAGGATACTATGAACACACACACAAGTACTTGATATTCTCTCCACAAGAAAGGTCTGCTTCGTGTAAGAGTTTGATGCAATTTGCACGCCCGCCAAAGAATGCATCCTTGGGACTGAGGGGGTCCTTGATGTACACCTCATGCTGGAGTACAAATTGTTTCAAGTCCTTGTCTGTGCGTTTCATCGCATTAAACGTACACTCCCACATCTCTACCACCGTGTAGCCGGCATTCTTAAATTTTTCCACGCAGGCCATGGTCGCTTCATAGTGCGTCTCCCTGGTTTCATGGCAGCTGTTTTTGATGGGGGTAGTCCTGTCAGGATATCAGAGAGGGCATATGTGCCAATAACAACCCCAAAACTGGAGGACGATGGTGGTATCTCCAGCTTTAACAACGCCGTGTACACGTCGACCTAATACATATTCCTCATGGTCGTTGTACGCATGAAGGATAGAGACACGGCATTGAAGGGCCTCCCAGCAGATCCATTGTACAGCGACGTGCGACTGTTGGTCTGCACAGCGGCAGCCACTGTTAGGAATGATACCGATGGTATTCTCCTTAAGATGACTTCAGCGGTAAACTGACATGGCCGTTCCTGCTATCGTACACGATTCTCTGAAAGGATCCACCTTTCCTTTTTACATAAGCATATCTCTAAACTTTATGCAGGCCTTCCGTAGGATCTCTACATCTTTCACGCAATACAGTTCCAACTCGTAGTTAATATCAAAGACATAATTTTCTTTGACCAATGCGTCATACCACTTCTTAAAGTGCTCCGTTCCTTCAACTGACATCTCACCGATGCCGTAGTCCTCCTTTGTCGGCAAGAGACTCATATAACCCACGTTTACTTTTTTAATGAAAAAATGGGGGAAATGTCCCTTGGCCAAAGATTCGTCCAATCCGAATATTTTGGGCATTTTGGACAATGACATCGGGAAAAAGTTCAGCAATCCACTAAAATGGAGCGGTTCGTAATGCATGGACATGATTTTCCCACCGTTCATTATGAGTTCTGGAGTCCAATTTTTTTACTTCCATCATGTATTTTAAAATAAAATTCCCATCATATCCCTTTGAATTATGGCCTAGGAGGATGATATTCTTAAATTTTGTTGCTTTAATTTGCTCTAGAAACTCGAAAAATTGGGCCATTGTGGCATCGCCTTTGAGTATGCGCGTCCTATTGCCCCCGCATTCAGTGCAATGATGGTCTTTTACACCGATATGAAGGCAGGCCTTGCAACACCTCTGCACGACACAGAGGTTAGGTTCGTGCAAGTACGTGTTGGCAGCACGTTGAAGATACGTTTCTTGTCTGCATTCAAAATCATAGAATACGAACATGAAATTGCCCTTTTCCAGCGATGGTTTGGATGGGACCTGCTTCATATAGAAGAAATAACCAAAGGGACGATATGCCTCGCATACTTTACAAAAAGTCTCATAACACCTGTGTGAACAATTTGATCTTTCCAAACTGAAACATTGCCCACAGACCTCACAAAACATTTTAACAACACAGATCGACATGTGACCTCTACAAAAACCTGGCCGTTTATGGTTATCAAATTTTTTTTTGTTTTTGAACCAATTATCACAATCTTTACTGTCCACATATTGACCTCCACTGCAGACTCCTTTAGCGTAGCACTTTTTGCACACGGATTCGCCTTTTTGTACGTTCTTTGTGTTGAACGGCGCATGACACGGGAAAAGTACTAACACTTAAATGCGGCTGTCAAGATGACATCAAAATGGTTTTGCTTACCGTCGTGAAAATATAAATCAAGGTAGTCCTTAAAGGAACGTTCGGGAGGGGTAGGCCCTTTATATAGGACACCCCTCCCTCGACGTTCCCTGAACACGGTGATTTTGTAAAAATATAAATCAAGGTAGTCCTTAAAGGAACGTTCGGGAGTGGTAGGCCCTTTATATAGGACACCCCTCCCTCGACGTTCCCTGAACACGGTGATTTTGTATTCAGAGAGGTATGTTTGGAATTGTTTCATTTCAGTGAGCCCACCAACTTTCAAAAGATTTACACGGGCATCCCGGCATAGTTCCTCTGCTTTGTATTTTGAATATTGCGGCCTTTATTTATGTGGCTATAGGTGTTCATGTCGATGCATCCTGGTTCTCTTTTAACGTCACACACAGCCTTGGCGACAACCAATGCATGGGCAAGACAAAGTGTATCATGGCCATTTTGAATCGTAATGATTCCTTTATTTTTTCTATTGTATGTGGTAGCAGGGGAGAGTTTATCATAATGACGTGTACTCCCACGGGTTTCCTTAAAATGACTGAGTTTAACGTACAGGGGTGCAGTACTTAAGAACAAGCTATTACTCTGCAACACGCGACTTATGTTATTTAGCACGGCTCGAGCATCTAACTGATCCGCCCGCCTAATGAGACGTTTACAGGATTCAACGTCTAGTCCCTGCTATTTAAAAGTAAGCTGACATGATCATCGGCTCTGACATCATGATCCTGCGGACGATTTAGCAAAACAGTAATTTTATCTTCAAGCCAGCTTAATGCGTCACGATCGCTTTCTGGAGCACCAAGATGTACGGTAACTTATCTATCAGTATAAAAGAAATGCCTCAATTGTTTTATTCTCTCCTCGACGATTCGAAGAGAGATACCGTTCGACAATGCTCCACCAACCTGATTTAACGGGCCACTAATTCCCTTCTGGGGTGCTGTTTACGGCCCCACCCCCACCATATCCAAGCCTTGAAGAGGGGCTGTGATTTCTGCCTGCCTCACCCCTAAACCATCGGCTTGCGGGAAGACCCCTGGAGGCAACAAATCTCCCGCTGGCTGAGTGGGGGCTGCGGAGTTTGGGGTCTATACCGCATATTCCCCCTGGCTCGGACAGGCATCTCCAGTATCCATTTGAGCTAAAACACAAGAATTTGAATTCAAACACAAGTCAAACTAACTTTAATTTGAGCACTTTAAACAATATTCTTCCAGCTAAAGTCATTTAAAAAAATTCATTCTTTGCACCTTTTAAATCAATAAAGTTGTCATAGAAGCTAGCAAAATAAATCCTGAAAACAAAATGACAATTTTATTTATATTATTTCCTCGGAAATATCAAATATTAAAACGGATCCCTCAGTTGCTCTAACTACCCAATTTAAAAGACACTTGTTTATTTCACCCAATGTTCGGGACATTAAATTTAATTTAAGGTTCTATTTGAAAAGTGTTTTCATCTATTAGTATTCTATTGTAGAGGTTTACTAAGAAATCTGTTCATGCTCCTTCAACTTATAATATTAATAATATTGTATATATCAATAATTTTACTATTTTAACGTAATATAATAATCTCACCTATGAATGCATCAATCGCATCCAGTGCCGAAAAAATTTCCTTTAAAGGTGCGGGTGGTACTAGGGGGGGTGGTAGATGTGTTTCTACCGGAACCTCTGCCGACACCTGATGTACAGGAAACATACTAAAATGGTCCCATGCATTTGAAACAAACATAACTTTGTATTAGAATCTTTTAACGTAAGTGATGGCCATGAATAATCATACATAAACTACCTATTAATTAATCTGCATAGGCATTTTCACAATAATAGCTATGGTCCTGCCGGGACTTGAGCCCGGGATACCTAGATCAGATGGTAGGCATTCTACCAACTGAGCCAAGGTGTCATACAATAATATTGCAACAAGGAAATTACCTTAAATTAATATAATATTTACCATTTAGCATTAATAAAACACAAAATCTAATAGCCCCCAATTTTGTTCATGAAATAAAAGCCACCAATTTAGCACATTATTTAAATTTCGAAACAATTTTGTGTGGTTTTTTTGTTTGGCTTTTAAAAGCTAACTTTTCTTTCTTACAAATCTAGTCTTTCATTGACCAGCAATTACCAACCGTTTGCAGTCAATTCATCCTGGTAGACACCGAGCGCCATCAGATCCGCGGATGTCTGCGGATCTCCCCACAGGTCAATCTCTAAAAAATACAACGCAACAGCTTAGTTTGATATTCAGTATAGCTTGAATCTAAAAGTATTAAACAGATTATATACGTGATATAATAGTAATATTAAATAATCTCCAGAGTTTTAAGGGAATCTGAGACAATTAACAGTGTTAGCTCGGCCAGGACAATTATTTATACATGTGTACTTTATGATAACACACGCCTTACTCTGGAGCGTTAGCCTGTTCTTGGTGTCTGTATTTAAAAGATCGATATTAATGGGCGTCCTCAGCCAACGACCGAGCTTTACATATATTCCCCATGTACAGGTTGGTGACCGTTGCAGATCTATTCGCCTTGTTTAGAAATAGACAGCCTTTTTTAGCGGAGAGAACGGGTGTTTAGACACTTTCGAACAGTACAAGAGTGTTTTTTAAGCCCAAAAATTATTTTTAAACGATTTATTTTCTGGTGCATTTATACTGGACTATGCAATGTCTTTAATAAGTGCAGGGGTCATAGATAATCAAGGCATTGTGGTATTTTAAAACACTAGCCTCAATAAAAACATTATTATGTTAATTATAATAAACACTTGTTCGAAACATATTTTAAATAAGGTTTAGTTTTTAGTAAATTACTCTCAAATAATTTTATAGTTTGTAATAAATGTATTAAATAAACTACTCTTATATTAAAAAATACATTATTTAATTTATTCTAACCACTGTTGTTTATACGATTTTATAATAATATCAGCCATTAGTAAACTACCAACAAAATTAATTACCATTTAACTAAAGCTTGGAATCAAGTATTTTCAATAAACTACCCTTGATTATAATAAACACTTGTTCCAGCATTATTTTATCCAAATGTCATCCAAAAACGTGGCTGCTTAGACACCTTCAAATTATATAGAGTTTTAATTCACATATACCTATTATAAATTAATAAACTTAGACAACTCTGCCATGGTTTATTGTAATTTTGAAATAAATTAAATGTATAAACATTGATTTATCAACAAATAAGTAATGAGTGTGCCTGTTAGAAAAGTACATTTACTCACCCAGATCCATCAGTGAAGCGTAACCACTCATCCTGGATTGCGTGTTTAACACTCGAAGACAAGTTATACAATGAAAGGATTTCAAAACAGGTGCTGATATTTATAGCTGTTACCAGCTAGAGTTGCGACAGAGCGATGACGTCACCAGGGAAAACCCATTGCTGCATAGAAGGGGAGGGTTGCGACTTCATTCAAAGTCGTGATCTATTCTTGTCTCGTCATGTCTTGTCGAACCACCAAACTGGTGCCAGGTATCATCAGGAAAAACTCATCACCACATATAGTTTATCGTTAAGAACCTACCGAAGCCTAGAATAAATTAAAATAGAATATCATGTTTTAATTATTACGTTTAACACAAGGGATTTTTTTCAGTTTACTTTACGAGGTATAGATGAGGAAAGGTGTTTAGAGGAAGTGTACCCACATTAGAATGGAGAAAAGATGAGAAAGCCACAGTGAAAACCACCACCAGTGCGCCCAGTCAATATTCGAACCTTGACCTTCTCGTCATCGGTTATCCAGAATAATGCGAGACCATGTGATCACCAGTGCGGATAGTTTTGTTAATTAGATTTCCATCTTAATGTTTCATACACATAGCCCATATTTATTTTAAATGCAGTAGCTTGTTATTACATCAAACAACTTATCTATAAATAACCGTTTAAAATATACAAGAATTAACAAAGTCTCCTTTACGTTACCTGGGTAACTTTTGGTTTAGGATGACAACCATACAGCCCTAAGTAATATTCTTTATCGTCCTTTTCTCTCTGCAAATTGTCGAGACATAAGTAATCATTGCTTACCTGAAACAGTAAGTGCATATCTATAATTTAAGGTAATATATATGTAAAAGGAAACTCTGTATCGGAATCACAGTCCATTCGCCATAGGAGTGCTAGTAACTGACAGCTAGCAAAGGCTACCAGCTATAATCTCATGTATCCATTCGCCAAACCATGCAAGATCATGTGTTGATTTGTTGTCACTTTTGGCAGTCAAAACTTTCACAACAAGCAATTTTTCTTAAGTAAAGTTTAGAAACTTGGGGGATCACAGGTTTTTGGAGATAACATGGTCCACGAAAAAGCTGTTGATGAGCGCCATGGACTAATTTTAAGTGTGGCATGTGACAGAATCCTGCTAAAATTGACTCTGTGTAAGCTTTATTTCGTCAAGTTGCTCCAAGAAGACTATGATAATGTACTTGTACGCAAAAGTGTTCACAGTCCCCTTAAAGAAAATATTTCCAATGACTCTCAGGCCTAAGCGAAAATCACACTGTCAATTTTTGATAAGTAAGTGGTGTCTCGGGATCACACGAGAGTTTTCTGACTCCCAAATTCTCGTGATTTGGGAACTCACATATCCTGATAGATGAAACCCAGCTAAAGTAGACCACGTAATCGTCAATATTACAGATTCTTTTTCCACGAAGTTGAAACAAATTGCAATAACGTACACACTTGATGTACTGGTGTACATCTGTCACTCTATTCGGCCTGGGTTTTGCCTCCTTAGCTGCTCTTTGGAATAGGCCTATCGTCACAGTAGCTGTGACAATCGGCATAATGATTTCCGGGGGTAACGAATCAATCGCTCACGAAAATCTCATGCACACTGCGACACTTTCTACGGCGAATAGTGCTTCCATTTATCACTTAGTAATGGGACCATTTTCTTTCAGCTTCGCCCCGAGCCCTAGAACCGTCTTCCAGTCAAGACCATCACGAACACCGTAAGTCGGTAAGCCCTTTATGTGACAGTAACGGAATTGATGAACCAGTAATTCTTCACGTTAAACATGCACTGCTAAACTATGTACGACATCATTGCTAATACTGTCTAGTTAACGCAAAAATACCCGCTAAAGTAAACCCCAACGCCACCTGCAAAAAATCTCCTATATAAATTGCGCGCCATTTGAATCCACATACCATTTAACCACCACCACAGCCCCAAATATATAACAAATTAAAATGTGGGCCTTCCAACCGAAACATTCTGTACATTTTCTGCTAGCTGTCAGCTATCACCACTCCTATGGCGAATGGACTCTATCTGAAACGCAATTTCATGAGAAAGGAAATAATTAAAATCAATTAATAACTATAAGCATGTTTCCGCCTTTACTTTTGCTAGAATAGACAACCTTAGTTCAGTAGCGTATCATTATGAAGAATGGGAGACAAAAAAATATAAATACACTCGTCTTACCTTATATATCCTTATATAAAATATATTATTTTGGTCTAGTCAAGGGTTTAACAGATATTATATTAATCACCTATTTTGGTGCAAAGAACCACATGACAGCTTTAATTATGGCACTCTCAGCAAGAGATATATAAGTTCCTCTCGTTCCATTATAAATCTAGATTGAAACTAAACAATTTGAAAATTATTTGAACGTGACCAGTACAAAAAACAAAGTCTTTAGAGCCAAAACTAAAAGTAAACAACAATAATGTTCATAAATATGTTGCTATAGTGTCCAAACGAGAAGACCTCCCAAACTCTAAATTATTAAAAAAAACTGTATTGTCACATTCCCCGAGGTAGGCCTAGTACGTTCAAATGACCTTAGCTCCTTTTTACTTTCTCTCAAAGTTTGGCAGAGAGAAGTATTGTGATAGTAAAAAAAACAGTCAAACTCAAGATTTTGATTTATGTCAACCCCCTTAAGGGGGCCACTTGGGCAAAAAAAAAATTAAAAATCAATTTTTTTATTATTGATTATGATTGTATAGAATGTCCCCTTTAGATGGGTATATAAATCATTATTATATCATAATGTGAAGTGCCTGAAAAAAAAATTCTAACCTATGTTCCAAAGAAATTTTGTCCTTATTCTGCTTTTTCTAGCTAGCTAGTATAGTATCGAATTTTATATCACAACAATAATTCTTATGTTGGCTAGCCTGTTACATCCTATTGGCAGTTTCTAGCACCATACCAGCTGTTTTTTGTTATAATCTATGTTGTGGTCTGCTTTTGCTTTATTGAAGGTTTAGTGCATTGATTTTTTTTTAATTATACATTTTATAAAGTGAATTATTGATTTATCAAAATGCCAAGAAGTAAACGGATTATTAGGAAACGAAAGTTTCATGGAAATAGGTTTACACCAAAAGAAATATTATGTACTCCAGATGTTGAACAATTTTCTGAATCTGGGTCTAGGCCTAACTTTGAAGCTTCTTGTAGTCCCAGGCCTACCTCCTCTTCTTATCAAAATAAAGTAAGTCCATCTTTATTATTATATGAAGGAAGACGATTTTGAATACAGCATCATTGATTTGAAAAGGTTAAAGGCAACATCAGACAGTGTTGCAGTATGCAAAAGTTGCCACTGCAGTTTAAAAATAAATAAGAAACAAATAGCTGGATTGGCTTGTCAGGTAATTTTGCAATGTGTGTCTTGCAACCACAATGCTGTTACTAATAACTGTGAGGAGATAGAAATTACAGTAGATGATTCATTAAAAAAAACTGCATGATGTAAATATTAGGTTGGTGTACGCACTCCGAGCTATCGGGAAAGGCAGAGTGGTGGCCAAGAAACTTTGCGGTATTATGAATCTTAGCCCTACAGTAAACCTGTATCATGCTTATGAAAAATTTTTAGCTTCTAGATCAGAATCTGTTGCCAAACAATCTATGAATAACGCTGTTGACGAAGCAATTTCCGAAAATAATGGGTGTAGAGATTTATCGGTCGCTATAGATGGGTCGTGGCAGAAGCGTGGTCATACGTCTCTCAATCGAATAATATCTGCCACATCCCTGGACACAGGAAAAGTTTTGGATATAGAAATACTTTTTAAATTTTGCACATGTAGCAGTAAATTAAATAACATCAATGAACAAGAATGCTCTGCAAACTTTTATGGATCAAGTGGGGCTATGGAGGTAGCCGGAGTGGTGAAGATATTTGAACGATCCCTGCCAACCCACGATGTACGGTACATTGAATATTTATTTGGTGACACCAAAGCATATATGGAAGTGGGTGAGAGTAAACCTTATGGACCTGATGAAGAAATTAAAAAACTTGAGTGTATAGGCCATATACAGAAAAGTATGGGGACTAGATTACGAACTCTAAAATCCAAGACTAAAAAACTTCCTGATAGTACTCCGCTTGGTGGAAGAAATCGACTAACTGATGCTGCAATCCTAAAACTACAAGCCTTCTATGGATTAGCTATTAGAAGGAATACTAAATCTGTAAAATATATGAAATCAAGCATATGAGTAGAATACTTCCACGTCTAGTCTTGCCTGTGCCCAAGCGATGAAACAACTTGCTGCAAGTTCAACCTAGCAAAGCTTGAAAAAAAAAATTATGATTACATAGCACACTTTCATTTACCTGATAGTGTAATGAGCTTCATCAAACTCATCTTTCAAGACCTTGCAAAGCCAGAATTACTGGAAAAATGTGTTCATGGCAAAACCCAGAATGAAAATGAATCCCTAAATAATGTCATTTGAACCTATGTTCCAAAAAAAACCTTTGTTAGACTAAATACCTTGAACTTTGGCGTTTATGAGGCAGTGACAACATTCTATGATGGCCACATTGGTAAATGGATGATTTTCAAGTAAATTGGACTGAGGCCTGGAAAACACCTTATTAAAGCGATGAAGGCGCTAGATAGGCGGCGAATAGCGGATGCTGAAAAGGCTCAAAAAGAGCTTGATAATAAGATTAGAAGACATAAACACTTGTTGAAAAGAAGACTAGAAGATCATTTTGAGGAGGAAGAAGGCCAAGAGCCATCATATGCAGCTTTAAAGTATTTTGATCAGTATAATTAACTAAATTTAGATTCCGATAGTTTTAATTTAATTGAACTAAACTTATTAATAAGTTAAGATTAATTTACTTTATAAAATACTTAATTTTAATTTTAAAGTATTATGATCAGTATAATTAACTAAATTTAGGTTCCGATAGTTTTAATTTAAGTGAACTAAACTTACTAATAGATTAAGATTAATTTACTTTATAAAATATATGTACTAGAAGGTAATAACAACTAATATGCATGCACTTTTTAAGTTTTTCTTCGTTTTCCAAAAATAAAATTTTTTCAACTTTATGTTTCTTTTTCTCAGGAACTATAAGACAGACAACCTTGAAATTTGTTATGCTTGTAAACCTAATGATCCTGTATAGCTGGAACTAAAATAAATAAAATATCTTGAAAATTTTTAAATAAAAAAAATTTTAAAAATGTAAAATAAGAAATTTTTGTAAAGGGTTAAAAAAATATGTATATTAAAAATTTAAGTACACCACAACTTTTAGTTCTGATTATGTAAAAAGGTATAAGCTATTAATAGGAAAAAAACCCAAGTTGATATATTTAAGAGTTCCTGAGAAAAAGGTACAAACGTTAACATGGTCGGGTATAGGCCCAAGTGGTCCCCTTAAACCAAAAAAAGTTGTTTTCATGATGCCGTTTGTCTGTCTATATCTTGGAATAGAGCTGAAACCATTTTACCAATCGGGCTAAAACTTGGTATCAAGGGTGTTTATAGGTTCCCCCAAGGAGTTTTTAGAATTATATATCTAACCCTAAAATTAATGGTAGTTCACTGAAGGGCAAAAAGAGATAGTACGAATTTTGAGAAAATTGATTTTAACGATTTTGAGAAAATTTTGTATCCAGGCATATTCTTTAACATTACAAACGAAATGGAAATTTTTTATTTTCCCATGAATATGACTTTAAGGGTACTTTATATGAGCAGAAATTTCCAATTTTTATCATATTTTCATAAATATTAGGGATACGAGCTAACTTATAGTTAAATAGTTGTAGTACTATTCAAAATTAAAATCTTTTATTTTGAATATATTTTTACAAAACTAATGGTTTCTGAGCTACAAGCAACTATATGTATATATTTAGTATATAATATATATATTATATACTATATATAGTATATAATATATATATATATATATATAATAGAGACCTTAAACAATTGTTGAAGTTGATTGTTTTGAAATTAACAAGGATCGAATTTAGATTAAAAGTAATCAATTTGTTGCTTTGCAATGTTGCCCCACATCAAGTACCTAGTCAAAAGGTATGCATAATAATATAGTAATACATAAAGTTAATATGAAATATAACCAAAAAACCAAGAAACAATCAGTTAATGAATATGAATTAAAATAGATGGGATGATGAAAATCAATTAGATTGGCCTATTAAAAATTGAATAACAATTAAAAATAATACATTAAACATTAGAATTGATAATTGTGAATAGTAGTTAAATAGCAAAGTGTAAGGTTATATAAAAAATCAATTCCTTCCTAAGGCCGTGCAATAGTGAGAGTAATTATTTTTAATATCTATTTTTATGATTGATAAATGTACTCATGAGTCAAAAAAATAGTTAATAAGTAAAACTATAGCAACAATGCTATATGATTTTTGTTTGGCAAATTATAATATTTATCTAAAATTATAATGCCGACTCTTTGTTACATTTAAGCACGTTTTATGCTATAGCTTACTGCATATTAATTTTAATTTATATATAGTGAAATCAACCTGTAGCAGATTTTTAAATCTCTCTCAAACAAGCTCGTACAAGAAAACTACTAACTCATGTCTGCGGTGTTTAACAGACGAGATTTTTCACACAAGCTTTAGATTATCAAAAACAGATAAAACCAACTAATTAACTATGAGATTATCTTTGCGAATGGTGAATTAGAATACCTGGAGTAATTAGATGATAGCTGGAGCACCCCAATCTAGTTTCTTTAGCACTTATTAATTATTTCCCACGAGAGAGTTTCATGGCTGTATGTCCCGAGGCTAAAAGACACTTTGATCACAGCTTTACATGTTATGATACGAAAAGCGCGGGACGAGCGAGCCTAGAGCCATTAGGGGAGAAGGGTGGGAATTGGATCAAATAACAAGACATCAGTGTGGTGCTGACACCTAATGATAATGAATATAACTAATTAAAACAAAAAATAGAGCATAGCTGGCTCAGTGCTGCTCCCCTTAAACTACTAGTTCAATGAAGGAAGAGAACAAAGAACGAAAGAAACAAAATACAAGATAAACTAATTAAAGAGACAAAAAAGGCAAAAAGAAATAGATAACTTAAAAAGAACGAGATAATAACAATATACAACCCTAGATGGGTGGGAGAGGAAACACTTAGACGACAGGTCTTGAAAGTGTTCCCTTTAGGGTGCGCAGATGTACAGCTCGTACAGTGCCATCTTTTCCAGGAGAGATTGAAGTGACACGTCTAAGACGCCAAGACAGAGGTGGTGTGTTGGGTTCATGAATGAGGACTAGATCTCCTGTTTATAGATTAGCTTTATGCGTTGTCCATTTTGAGCGTTGCTGAAGGGTGTGTAAATACTCCCTATGCCATCTTTTCCAGAAGTGTTGAGAGATTGATTTGATTAAATTCCATCTTTTCAATCGGTTGAATGGTATGTCAGAAACATCGGTTTCAGGTAAGGCAATGAGAGGAGAGCCGATCAAAAATTGTTCCGGAGTTAGAGCATCTAGTTCACATGGGTCAATGGATAGATGGACTAGGGGTCTAGAGTTCAACATAGCTTCCACTTTAGTCGTTAACGTTATGAACTCTTCTAAGGTCAATACCTGATCTCCAATTACTCTTGAGAGGTGATATTTTGCGCTTTTGATCGCAGATTGCCAAAGTCCTTCCTGATGTGGTGTGGTTGGGGGCTGGAAATGAAACTTGATGGAATCTTATGATGCAAACTGTTGAAGGTGTTGTTGAATGCGGTCTTGAGCTAGATGATCATTAGTGGTTTGCTTCGACTGATGAGAGGCACCTATGAAGTTTGTCCAACAATCCGAATTTAGGTCTGAACAGAGCCCTCTTCTTAAGACAAAGTGGGTGAGGGCAGCGATGAATACATCCGAGGTAAGTTATGTGACAACTTCGAGGTGAACTGCTTTAGTTGAGAATCAGACAAACAAGCAGAGATAGACTTTAATAGGCCGGAGTCATCTGAGAGAGTGTTACTTTACTGAGAATGGACCTCCATAATCCATTCTAAATTTGAGAAATGGACGTGAGGGAGTCACTCGAGGTTCAGGTAGATCACCCATCATTGGAGTTATGAGCTTTGGTTTGTAGCGAAAGCAACGAATATATTTAAAAATTCTATATCTAATTGTGCTGCGAACAGAGAGGATCCAGGATTGTTGGGAAAAAATAGACTGCAGTAGTTGAGGTCCAGCGTGTGGAGATGCTTGAGATGGTGGTGCTCAATGATCAGGTTAACAATATGATTTGATTTTAGTAACACGATAGGGTGTTTAACTTCGTGAGGCAGATTTGAGCGACTAATTCGTCCACCTACTCTCAGTAGTCCTTGGTTGACCAGGAACGAAGATAAACGTTGAAGCTTTGTGCTGCAAGGTTTCTTAGACTTGGTGAGCTATATGTCGGCGGTGAAGGTTCCAGCTTGAATAACTTGACAGATGTGTTAAATGGCTTCAGTGAGCTCTTGAAGGCTGAGGGGTCCTGTTTGGCGTTCTTTTGATTTGCAGTGTTTAAGGAAGTTAAGTACAAAAGCCATTGTGTTGGCGAAATTGTCCACGACAAGTATTTTAGCAGTAATGTTTGAATAGAATCAGTAGAAGGATTAACAATGATAAAATTTAATGGTGAGGGTTTGACGTCGGACAAAGCCACGTCGGCCACAGGAGTGAAACGAGAAAGAGACTACTGTTCAGGTGGAAGAGATAGCCATGGAGGACCAGACCACCACAGGGGATGATGGTTGAGATCTGGAGGGGATAAACATCGAGAGGTACAGTCCGCAGTGTTTTAGGGAGAATTTATGTGCATCCAAGTGTGAGGAGGTATCCAGTCCTGGATTTGTGCAATCCAGTAGGTCACATACACTTTGATTCGATAGGGTTAACGAAAGGACAATCATGGAGTCCGACCAAGCGGTTCTAGAGTCAATTTCGCAATGTGGTGATTGTGGGGGTCAAGGCATCTGAGGTATAGGCAACATCCATATTCTGACTCACTGGCATCACAGAACCCATGGAGTTGAATGTCTGTAGCAGAAGCTAGATAGAAATAGCGTGGTATGCTAAAGGCTTCTAAAACGGGAATACTCTTCAAAAATCTTTTCCAGTTTTTAGCATTGTCAGTAGGCAAGGGTTCATCTCACTGTAGACCTAATGTCCATAACAGCTGGATGAAAGACTTCACCCAGAACACGACAGGAGTTAACCAGCCGCAAGTATCATAGATTTGAGCCACAATTGAGAGAACGTTACGCTTTGTAGGCTTGTGGGAATCTCCTGTCACTTGCATGCGATATGAGAATTTGTCAAAGTCAAGTGTCCACTGAAGCCCGAGAATGCTGAACAGTGGTTATTCTGGTGTATGAAAATAAAGAGGTTTTTTTTCTATGCTCCTGTGGCACTGCATAAAGAAGTTCAGGCGTAATACTCGACCATTTTTGCAGTTCAAAGCCTCCTAATTTTAACTTTTAACAACTTTGTCAGTTCATTTTGGAGAAGAAGCGCATCTTCTATAGTATCTTCTCCATAAACTGCATCATCTGCGAAAATTTGTGTTTGTAAGACTTTGGATGCACGTGGGTAGTTGTGTCCTTCATCCTTCGCTAACTGGTGAAGAGTTCTTAGTGCAAGATACGGGGATGAGGTAATTCCATACGTGACAGTGCTAAGTTGGTAGACAGTAAGAGGTACTGCGGGACTGTAACTCCAGTATATCAATTGGTACGTCTGATCATCAGGGTGTATCAAGATATGTCGGTAGATCTATCTAATATCACATTAAAATACTATGGGGTGGCGATGGAAGTGAGTGATCACGTCACAAATATCATTTTGAAGTTTAGGCCCAGGTAATAAAACCTGATTTAACGAAATTGAATTGGAGGTGCGGGCACTGGCATCGAAAACGACCCGTAGCTTTGTTGTGGACGAGGTTGATTTAATTACTTCATGGTGGGGCAGGAAGTAGTGTGGGGAGTTAATACCTGGAGGTGATTTGCATTCAGTCATGTGACCAGATGTAATATAATCCTCCATGAAGTCTACATACAGTTATCTGAATTGAGGTTGAGTGGCAAATCGTCGTTCTAAAACATAAAATCTATTTCTTGCATTGTTTGATGAATCAGCGAGAGGGGGGTGAAAGTCCTTGAATGGGAGTCGTACCGGTAACATCTCGAGTGTGCGTAGATACAAAATGATCTTCACATAATTGTTCTTCTTTAGAGAGTTCGACACTGTGTGGAGGTTTTTCAAGTTTCCAGAAGTTTTGCAAGGAGGAGTGAAGGTCGATATCATTGATAGAGAGCAGTGTGGTGACGACATTAAAAAGGTCTTGGGGTACATTGTGGTGCAGAGCAGGTAGTCGGTCCCATTAGGACGAAACCAAAAACAGTACTAAAGGCAATGGGGAGGTCTTTGCCCAGATTATACTGTTCACCAGTCATAATTTGTGCAAACAAGTCTACACCTAAGAGGATATATATGGGTGCAGGGGTGTCAAATGTGGGGTCAGCTAACAAAGGATCTCATCTTCCTTTTTTATGTCAGGTGAAAGGGCTGAATGAGGAAGATCTGAAGTTATTTTATCCAATATTAATATGGGATGTTCTTGGTATATTATATTTCCATTCAGATACGAAATATCAAGATAAGTTAGGCCTTTAGTATTTACCAGAGGTTAGGAAATACCATTGATTGACCTTGAGACACGAGTGCGTTTGACCTGTAGCAATTGATCACATTGCTACGTGATGAAAGTATTCTGAGCAGCAGAATCCAATATTCCACGAACAACAAGGCAGACACCATCAGCTGTTGAAAGATTAACAAGAATTGTTGTTAAAATCACGGTGTTATGTACGTGTGACAAACCAATAAACGGAGAATTTGATAAGTTTGCTGGGGCATGTTGACGGGAAGAACTCTGGGCGTTGTGCGGTGGACGAGTAGAGTGACCTTGAGTGACCTTAGACGGATCTGAGTCCAAATGTAGTGACGTATGATGTATTTTATTATATTCGTTACATGAACGTGATAATTCACAATTGTTCAGTGTGTGAGAGGGACCAAGACAATTATAACAGTTTCCATTAGCTTTTACAAAATTAAATCTTTCTTGAGGAGTTTTAACTTTGAAATCTGGACAACGATAAATTGAATGAGTGTCAGCTTTACAAAAAAACACAATTAGTGTGAGAGGTGGATATTAGCGTGACCTTGTGATTTTGATAGGACTTTGGTTTGATTCCACCTTGTATCCTTGTCAATGAATAAGAAAATTGTGTTTTAGCCTCCTGAGGTCCCGAACTTTTTTTCTGAAATACATTTTGCAAATGATTTTGATTCCTCATTTAGTAAAAAAATTACCAAAAACCATAACTGATAAATTGATTTAGAAATTATCTCACTAGAGTTCAGAATAACACACAAAGTTGATAGAAACACTGAATTTGCCATGCATTTAGTGATATAAAAATATAGATTTGAGGTACAATATAATGTACAATGGGCCTCAGAAGTGTATGAGTAGTGTGCGGGTGCTTCTGGGTAGTATTCACATTGTTGGCCGACTCAAGATATGATACTTCAAGCTGCAAAAACTTAATTACTTCATCTACCGTCGGTAAGCCTACATTTGTAACACGAGTGCGTTTGACCTGTAGCAATTGATCACATTGCTACGTGATGAAAGTATTCTGAGCAGCAGAATCCAATATTCCACGAACAACAAGGCAGACACCATCAGCTGTTGAAAGATTAACAAGAATTGTTGTTAAAATCACGGTGTTATGTACGTGTGACAAACCAATAAACGGAGAATTTGATAAGTTTGCTGGGGCATGTTGACGGGAAGAACTCTGGGCGTTGTGCGGTGGACGAGTAGAGTGACCTTGAGTGACCTTAGACGGATCTGAGTCCAAATGTAGTGACGTATGATGTATTTTATTATATTCGTTACATGAACGTGATAATTCACAATTGTTCAGTGTGTGAGAGGGACCAAGACAATTATAACAGTTTCCATTAGCTTTTACAAAATTAAATCTTTCTTGAGGAGTTTTAACTTTGAAATCTGGACAACGATAAATTGAATGAGTGTCAGCTTTACAAAAAAACACAATTAGTGTGAGAGGTGGATATTAGCGTGACCTTGTGATTTTGATAGGACTTTGGTTTGATTCCACCTTGTATCCTTGTCAATGAATAAGAAAATTGTGTTTTAGCCTCCTGAGGTCCCGAACTTTTTTTCTGAAATACATTTTGCAAATGATTTTGATTCCTCATTTAGTAAAAAAATTACCAAAAACCATAACTGATAAATTGATTTAGAAATTATCTCACTAGAGTTCAGAATAACACACAAAGTTGATAGAAACACTGAATTTGCCATGCATTTAGTGATATAAAAATATAGATTTGAGGTACAATATAATGTACAATGGGCCTCAGAAGTGTATGAGTAGTGTGCGGGTGCTTCTGGGTAGTATTCACATTGTTGGCCGACTCAAGATATGATACTTCAAGCTGCAAAAACTTAATTACTTCATCTACCGTCGGTAAGCCTACATTTGTACCGCGCCTGGTCTCGAACTTGTGTCGAGTGTCACCGTCGAGTTTCCGCAACAAAAGTGAGAACAATAGAGGACCTTCGAGACCTGTACCTTGTTCAAGAGCGTGGAGAGATTGACTGTTTTCATCGTAGCTACTGAGCATGTTACGTAGGCTCTTGAGTGACCCATTAGTACATGAGGCAAATCAATGATTTTATTTATGTGAAGAGAAGTTAAGTTTATTATGTTGTGATAGCGACTACACAATAAATCGT
Organism: Timema bartmani; assembly: GCA_902151455.1. NCBI lineage: Eukaryota > Metazoa > Arthropoda > Insecta > Phasmatodea > Timematidae > Timema > Timema bartmani. The sequence continues at coordinate 29,576 of CABFWB010002409.1, forward strand.
AAGCTAGCTGATAGTTGGGCGTGGAAAGGGGAAGACTCTTAATTAAATTACGCACTTCTGAGCTTATAGTTGACATCAGATATGACATTTTTTTAACGGGCGTTGAGCTTAAATTTTGCTTTTGTGTCGAACAAATTGTGATAACTCATCCACTGTGATGAATCACCAGAAAAGGTCGGTAGTTCAATTTTCGGTAAGCGTGTGGATGGAGTTGGAACCAAAGACCCACTATGCGCGGAGTGACTTTAATCGTCCAGTTGAGGATCAAGAGTGGGAAGTAACATTGTTATGCTACAAATTAAAAACGTATGTAGTTAACATATTTTGTCTTGATTCTGAATTAAAATCTCATCATTGTAATCTTCAATTTCTTCCGAAACAATATTAGATAACAGCATTTCAAATTCGTTATGTTTGGACTCAAATTCCTTTTTGAACAAAGATAGTTTTCGGATGTAATACTCGGACAATACTTCCCCTTTGTTCACAATGGAATCTGCTTGCGTTACAAACTTCCTAATCTTAACGAGACGTTTCTTTATAAGGTCGCATTGCCGAGTAAAAGTTACGAACCTCATGTTGATAAAATAAACAAAAATACACTTAAACTAATTAAATGAGAAACAATCAAATAAAATCAGAGTCCACAAAACAGGTTCATGACAGAGCAATACAACAAAAACCATTTAATTTTGCGCTTTATCAACCTGTCAAGCGACACTGTACGTCAAGTTGTGGGACACAGGGGCGAGTTTATCAATATGGTTTTCTAAAGAATACAGTAACTAAAATTGACAGGCTCTCACGCTTATAGAGATAATTTAACACAATTAAAAACACTTTGTACTTATTAATAACTTTAAGAAGAGAGTTATTTGTCCTCTTAAAAGATTGTATGGTACTATAGCGAGAGTTCATTTATTTCAAAGAAAAAGATCCGTCCCGGAGAGCCAAAATATATTTGCTGTGTTTAACAGATGAAATTTTTCACACAAGCTTTAGATTATCAAACACAGAGAAAACCAATTAATTAACTAAGAACCTACCTTTGCGAATGGTGAATGAGAATACCTGGAGTGTTGAGATGATAGCTGGGGCACCGCAATATAGTTTCTTGAGCACTTATTAATTGTTTCACACGAGAGAGTTTCATAGCTGTGTATCCCGAGGCTAAACGACGCTTTGATCACAGCTTTACCCGTTATGATAAGAAAAGCGTTGGACGAGCGAGCCTAGAGCCATTAGGGGAAAAGGGCGGAAATTGTATCAAATAACAAGACATTAGTGTGGTGCTAACATCTAGTGATAATGAATATAACTCATTAAAACAAGGAATAGAGCACGGCTGGCTCAGTAGATATATTCATACTAAACATTATGTTTATTTATTTAAAACTTATAATTAGCCATGACGGAAAAAATTATATACTGTAGAGCTCTGATCACATGTTGTTAAAGTATGAAGCATTACTTTTATCAACTATTAAATATAATGTTTGTATTGTCTTTTAAGTATAATGTGAGATTAATGATTAAATATTGTTAAAATTATTTTCCTAAATTAGTCTAAATTGAAATATTATTATATATATTGTAAAATCTTGTGCTTGGATTGACATCAACAAAAGGGTAAGCCAAATAAAACATATAGGTGCATCGATACTCGGAATAATAATTAAAAAAAACAATCTTCGGGGTGTCCTCTGGGGCTTAAACTGGGATAGGAACTATTTTACTAGACTTCACCTTGAAAGCTCCCTCCCCTCTCTACACTCACCTCCAGCGCTGCGGATCTCCACGGCCCGTCCAGGCTGCTGTCCAGTACGGTAAACCATCGGGAGCATAAGTATGTGCGTATACATATATATAAACGAATTTTAAAAAAATCTCGGGGTAATATCTTACAGGTTAAATATAACCCTTTAATAAAAAAAAATAATGGTTGCCCTACCTACCAGACGTCATGGTACTTTATAACGTTAACTCACATAAAGTATATTGGATATACAACCAACAAACAAATTTATCTTCTTGACTTAGGCAGAGAAGGATTATTNTTTTCAAGGATGAGAAGTGTACAGTATTAGACATCAAGACTTAACCTTGTAACGAATTTATCGAGCGTTAGGGTGTTGGCTAGCCGACCAAGAAGATTTGGAGTGAGCTCTCTAAGATAATGGGCTAAGAATATTAGCATTTAGAAAGTATACTTAATCATGAGAAGATGTATCCATTCTGGATCAGATTTTGCGTAACGATAGTAGTATTACACACCAAGGGAATTCAGAGTTACAAGGTTGAGTTGTTTAGCGTCAAGATGTCTTCAAGCCGACAGTCAGGGAAAGTAGCGTGGGAGGGGAGTAGGGACGGAAAGGTATTTTTTTGATGGAATCTTTGTTCCTACACCCTATAGTTTATTCATTAGATCTATTACATATATATATATATGTTTTAGGTCCTTAGTCCTTTAAGATGAGAGGTGAAGAGTATTTAGGGATAGAAAGTACACGTGAAGATTAATGGAGTTGGTCTGAAAAGGATTTCCATTTTAAGCAAATATTGAATAAATTTATATACTTGACGTTAGTCAATTCTTCCTCCAAGATTAAGGTTAATGTGATAATTGTTTATAATATATGTATCAGGATCGATGAAGTTAGTCTGAAAGGGTTTTATACTTTAAGCTAATATTTATTACATTTATATGAGGAGACTGAATTGTATTCACTCCGACTGGTCTCCATTTAAACTTTTCTCAAAGAAAAACACCAATGAAAATTCTGATTTCCATCCACTAGAATTATTTGAACTATATCAACTAAATTAAGGATTGTAATTACTCTGAATGGTCTTCATTCAGACAGTTTTAAAATAAATTTATTTAATAAAATCCTGAATTGTATCCACAAATGGCGGATAATTAGTCTTAAGTTTTAAGCCATAAAGTTTCACACGTTTAGAAAAAAATTGTAGTAGATGAAAGAGAAAATAATGTAAAAAAAACACGAATAATAAGCAATAAAATTCCTATCCATACCAAGGAATATTGCATGAGTAGCCCACCAGCCTGGATTTCCTCCGAAGGGACCTAGTGACATTCATCAAAATTCCTTCATTGGTTTGGTCCAATCTTGTCCTTCATTTCAAAGTGTTTGGAAGTTTCATGGAGTCTATTATTCATGTACTAAAATTAAATCTGATACGTGAAGAGAGTCAAGAGTGAGGCAAGTTCAATTTATATTATAATTTATAAGTAATGGCAGATGAATAAATGTATAAGATGAGTGAAATTTCAAAGTTCAATAATTACGTATTAATTTGCGTACATTGCTTTTATATTGTAAACGTGAGAAAAAAGTTTAAAAAAATGTACAAACCTAAATCGAACAGGGGCAGCGTAAAAGGAATTTAGTGGGAATTTTCCCCAATGGAAATAATCCTCCCACCTCACCCGAATAGAACAAACTCATCCCCTCTCGTAGAATAAGCTAGCCCCTCTCTAGATTTATTTAATTCCCCTCCGATATCCTCGAATGTTAAGCTGAAAATGGCTTTGCATAAAATTCCAAATAGCTTCTAGAATCTAGACTGAGTCATCCAATTCTCAAAAATTTGGCAGCGAAGGCCCATTCTATAGAGTTATGAGTAATTTCATTTATTTAAAAAAATTCAGGTAAGGACTAGTCTAAATAGCTCCTAGAGACATTTAATTTTCTAAACATTTACAGACGAGGACCACTTCAAATATGTTGTAGAATTATCTAATCTTTACAATTTACAGGGCGAGGCTATTGCAAATGGCTTATGAGAGCATTCAATTCTCCAAAAGAATTTGCAGAACCACTTCAAATATCTTCTCGAAAAATCTAGTTGAAAAAAATTGTGAGAGGATCAGCCAAAAAAGGTTATAAACGCATTCAAATTTAAAAATGTGTATGGGGGAGAACCACCCCAAATAATATATTATAGAGAAGACTAGTTTACAAAAGTGTTAGACAAGGGCCCCTTTAGCTATCTTCTAAGTTATCCAATTTTCAAACATTTGACGAGGTATGGTCCTCAGGCCCCCCTTTTACTTGGGGGTAGAAGACCTCCGAAAAAACCTTATATTTGCTAACTGCCCCTTTTGTACAAATAAGGTTCCTCTGCTAATGAAGTCGAGTATTACAAAGAGATGTGGGCCCTCAACTTTCTCCTGGTACCAAGCCCGGTTTAGTTACCTGGCAAGCCTGCAAGGGTTTTTGACTATGATGAGGGTTGTTATGGTGAATGTGGTGGTACAGGGGAAGGAGTGGCTTAGTACTTACATAGGGAAAATATTTCAGTGAAAGCTGCTCAAGCTTGAAACACCTTGTCCTTCTATATAAGCTAGAAACATTAACCTACTTTAATTACAAATTCTTAAGGAAATACACTAACCAAATAAAATATTCTATTAAGATATATATTCATACAAATTAATTATCATTTCGTCTCAAGCTGATAAAATCTGGTAAATGCCTGCTCCATAATATTAGCACTGCAATTTAAGAATTTCTAAATTTTAATTCTCATTTCTAAATACTAACCGTTTCAGTAACACGTTGGTGCCATAAGAACAACGAGATTCAAAGCCGGGGTCTGTCCCATATGTCCCTAGCAGACAACAATATTGAAGTCATTGAACTTCACGTGTAGGTCAATTGCGAACGGTGTGTTCATGTCCCGTCAGTAGTAGCGCAGAGAGCTCATTGTGTCTAAGACGTGAGCAAAGCAATATTGTCAACTCACATCACCAAAATCCCACCAGAAGGCATCAAAAGGGTCTCTTCTCCCTTTTTATTGGATTAGATTAAAGCAAGTTTTTCAATAATTTTTTTTAACATAGTGGCTACAACCTATTGGAAAAGTAAATGAAAGTTTTGCCTCTTTTAAATTATTGAAGTCGATACATGCTCAAGATATAATGACCTGAAAAAAACCTGACACAAGATAAATATGATTGCAAATTAGTGCTCTAGTAAATACTGCAGTCTTTAAAAAGACAGAATACTTCATTCTTCTCAAAATACTTTTGGATCCCAGTTAAAAAGATAATTAGAGCCAATAATGCCAAATTAAGTTTCAACTGACCTATAGATTATTTTAATTACCAATGGACTTTTGACACATCTTTTATACAATGAAATAAAAGTGAACATTGAGAGTAAAACTATAAAGAGACTGTTGATTTATATATTTAAAATAATATAATATTTATAAAATAGCACAAAAAAAATTTGTCTGCCAACTATATTATTTTAATGAGCTCCAAATGTTCATTCGTTTAACTGCTGTTGCCCTACAGTAGGCTACTTATATTTGTTAAGTTAAATAAATATACATTTAAATTTAAAAAGTTTAATTGAATTAAAAAATATACTGGTTTGGCTGCACTCTAGTAATCACGTAGTGAGTTAAGAAAACTCTATCCTGATGCATTCTACTGGAAGTGTTACAAAGCTTCTACACTACGTCCGTTTAAAGTTTCTTAAGTAAAACTAAAGACTTTAAGTCCGCCCTTTGTGGATACAATTCATAATTTTTATTAAAGCTGTTTATTTGAGAAACGTCTGAATGGAGACCATTCAGGATTTGGTGGATATAATGAAAGTGGATACAATTCATGATTTTTATTAAAGCTGTTTATTTGAAAACTGTCTGAATGAGAGTGGATATAATGCAGATAATTCTAGTGGATACATTTCAGGATTTTCATTAAAGCTGTTTATTTGAGAAATGTCTGTTTGAAGACCATTCAGAGTGCATACAATTCAGGATCTAGTGGATATAATGCAAGTGGATACAATTGAGGATTTTTATTAAAGTTGTTTATTTGAAAACTGTCTGAATGGAGACCATTTAGAGTGGATACAATTCAACTCGCCCATTCGTATAGTTGACGTTGATCCATTATTCCTCCAAGATGATGGGTAAATATGAGTATTGTTTATAATATATCCATCGATAGGGTTGTTCATAATTAAAGTTTAGGATTACATCCTTAATGAGTAAGGATTTATCGTTAAAGGGTTGGATGAGGACAAGCAGTCTGTAGCATCATTTAAAATTAGTATAATTGGTGTTATACCTCAAAGTTATAAATGTTTATATGTTTATGTAAAATCAAAGGGACTTCTTTGAAGATGACATGTTTATGAAAATTGTTAGGTTTTGAGTTGAGCATTAGACATCGCGGCTATAATAATAACACGCTTGGGTTTATGACCTCCCCAAAGTTTCAAGAGTGGCTTACAACGCGATCCTAGAAACCGTCCTGTGTATGCGATTTATAATGTCTGGTTGGTGCGGACAATATTCTCTCCCGGCTGACAGAAAGGGAGGTGAGGGATAATAGACAAATCCTGTAAGGTTTATAGTTGATGTAGAGAAAGAGCGAATAAACACCAACGAATTTCTTCCACTAGGGAGAAGGGATGGTAGGTTGGTGTTAAACCTTGTCAGGGTAGTGAGGTGAGAGGGTGTATAATATGGTAAGTCACCGTTCTGGGTATGGTGGGATTGGGGGTGGTAGGGAGAAAGGGGTAATGGAAGGGTTTAGTTGTCGTGTTGAATCAGCTAAGAGCTGTAGGATTAGGTCTATTAGTTGGTTGGAGTGTAACAGTATTTGCCTGGAATGGTAATGGAAAACCTTAACATCTTGGACGATGAGGAAGAGGGAGGATTAGGTGATGAGTAATTTGACGTTCTGGGTTTGATGCTATGGTGAGACGTTGATGAGGAGGTGAAATAAGGATAATTACATTACCATTTGTAGTGAAACTAGCGTCATGAGTTCTGCTGTTGAGCTAGTTCACAAAGGTGGTAGGTGCTACATTTTGTTTTTTTTAGGAATGAACTGTACTGCAATAAATATTTTGAAATTGTTGAGAAATGCTATTACCAACTGTCATCTAGAGATTTCCCCTTTGGGTTTGAAATACCTTAGGCTTGATGACAACATGAGTGATGTTAAAATTGTTGAACCAAAAATTAATGAAGAATTACAAACGGTTGTTTGTCGATTTTACCTTTTGTGTGAAAAAAATTCCAAGTTTTCTTTGAAATGCCATTGGAGAGTGAGAATGTTGTCCCCACATTCCTCAAATGCGAGAAAAATATGAGGCTTACACAGTTGAGTTAATGATGACGAGTCCTGACAGGTCGAGGGATGAGGGTTGACAGCAGGGAGGAAGTCTGGTTGAAGAGAGAAGGAAGAGGGCTGGAGGAGGGGGGAAGGATGGTAAATTAAAATTAACCCTCGTTATATGTGATAGAAATAAACTATTTCTTAGAACATCAAAACTCCAGTGCTTATTACACCAAAATCTAGAAAAATAAGTTAAAATACTAAAATAGAGCTGAGTATAAATATGTTCTTATGAAACGATTTTCTCGTAATTTTTTAAAAATTAAAATGAAACTAAAATTATTTGTTTGAATTTTATACTATTTATACTATGCTTAACACTATTCCAAAAACTTTTGCGAGGCCATTTTACTTTCTCTCGACACCTTGGAGAGATGATGATCGTCAAAAAATTTTAACTCGAGATTTTGACAAATGTCGACGTTTCATGACACCCTGAAACCAAAAATTGGTTTTCGCGATGCCATCTGTTGGTTTAGGCTATAGCCCGAGGCACAAACAATTTTACAGAATGGGCTATAACTTGATATCTGGCGTTTACATAAGGTCCTCCCGAGGGGTTTTTGGAATCTAATGTCCAACCCTAAATTTAATGGTAGTTTACTAAAGAGCAAAAGAGAAAAAATCAATTTTCTCGAAATTCTCTTTAATGAATTATTATATACAAGATGGCAATTCTCATTTTTTCATAAAAATGAATTTGAGGGTACTTTACATAAGAGAAATTTTTCAATTTTTATCATTTCTTCACAACTATTTGAGATACGAAATATCTTATCATTGTAAAGTTGTAGTACTATTAAGGATACAAATCCTTTATTCGAAATATTTTTAAAGCATCAATAGTTTCTGATCTATAATCAAATATAAAACTTTTTAATTCAGGTCTTTGAAAATGAATTTGATTCTTATGCTCTTTGGTGTACAAAGATATTTCTCTTTTCTCATTTTTCTTTAACAGTTTTCCTAGTTTCTAATGCCATCGAGTAGGTAAATAACAGTGTATATTATTTAATTTATGATATTTGGTGTAATATTTCTACAACAATGTATAGACCTATTATTTCGTTTCACAAATGTTATGAGTATTTAGTAAATGACTATTTTAAGATAAAGGTGAAAGAAAGTCTGTGCAGTGCGCCGTCCCATTTATTTCTTACAGCTTAATAAATAGTATATCATTTCAATAATTATGGAAAATACCACACGGTTGCTTTCACAGCATATTAATAGTACACTTTATCTAAAAATATATTTATTATTTAAATTTAAATACGTACCCTACCATATGCTTGGACATTTTCATCTATTATAAACTTCTGTGGATATATATTATCAATATACCATTTAAAGCTTTTACAATTCTTCTTTCTGCGAAATTCTAATCTACCAGAGATGTCACCAATATCTGCACCCTGTAAAAGTCACAACTTGATCTTAGATATATCATTATATCTTATTGAATTTATAAAATAATGATTTTAAAATTGGTAATATAGGTATTAAATTTGGCATACATATATATATATATATGTTTGAACCATGATAGTTTTACTAATTTGATTCGAAAATTTACTCACAATATGTTGTGTTATAAATAAAAATGCAATATAAGCCTACTCATCCGTTATGAGATATTATTCGAAATTTAAAGGATTTATTTTACCCTTATGCTTTGATTTAAATTTCTTTATTGACTCATGTTGAACCATTGCTTTGCTCTCTATTTGACGTTTATGTCATAAATATTAATACAATCCAAATAAAATGACTTATTAAAAATTTAAAATTACAGTCTCAAGCTTATTTTTAATTTTCAGCATCCCGCTTGAGAGACTGAATGACCTTAGACAGTAGTTCTTAAATTCTCCTTTACCACGGACCACCAGGTGTAGACTGTCAACCTAACATGGACCACCTACCTCAACACCTCTTACATTCAAGTACCAAAATGTAGGAATAATGATTTAACAATTCATTAAAATGCATTATCAATATAAAAACCTGATATTAAAGTTGTTTCATTGTTTAAAATTTAAAAATAAATTAATAATGTTATTTTAAAACACAAAAGAACACGGTAAATCACTAATCAACACCAAACTACATATTTCAATATACAAGCGTCGATAAGAAAATAATACAGGATGATGAACAAAAATTAATAAGTGAATTTAAAAAAATATAAACTCATGAACCTGTTTAAGACCAGGAGACAAGAAACAATAACAGCAAGATTATTTTTAGAATTTAAGAAAGTAAATAAACGAATACATTTTTTATTCTCCATTTCAATGTAAAGAATGGTGTTTCTTGCTATCTTTGATCAGTTTGGTTACATCAGGTGCAGTGGAAGATAGTTTCAGTCTTAAGTCAGGCTCAACATTAAGCTTATTCATTTTCATGCTTTTTAGTTCAACCAGCGCAGAAAATCCCATTTCACAAGTGTACGTTGTGCGAAACGGTAGCATGTGCTTGATGGCATTGTTGGCCAGTTCAGGGTAGGCTAATCTGATTTCACATGGATTCAGAAGTTTGTGAGGGATTTCTCACTAAAAGTGATTTTTAGTGCTCCATCAGACGCCAATTCAATAAGCTGATCACAGATACGAGCTGAAAGGCAGAAGGACTCAATCACATATGTAGAAATGAAAGGATTCATAATCCATTCCTTACTTTGATCAGACTCTGGAAAATATTTTTTATGCCAGCTTGCAGAATTGTTACATGGTTCTGAAATTATTACACTAATTCATCATCGATTAGCTCTACTGCAGACTGCAAAAAATCATCAAGTACATAAAATAAATCATAATCCCCACGATCAAGCCCTTTACTCAAAGCTCACTTTTTTGTAGAAATTCTTATATATTATCTTTCACTTTAAAAATGGTTACATCGCGCCCCTGAAGTAACAGATTTAGGCTGTTCGGATGCTGAAAATATCGCTGAGATATGCCACCCACGTTATATAGCCACTTGAAATATGGGAAAAGATATTTATTTACTTCATCAGTGCCGTGATCAAATTGAAAACTCTTGAAAGCACTTTCCTCCTTGACAACAACCGTAAATCTGTGTGAAAAGTAAATTTGTATGCTCACTTCCCATTTTTACGCACAATACATTAAAAAGGCGAGAGTTCAATGACCACGATTTAATTAAATTAACCACTTTAACTCGTGATTTCAATAAGATATCCATTTCAGAAGGCATTCCTTTTACCGCTAACTGTTCTCTGAGGATAAAGCAGTAAGTTTAACCGTTAAATGTATATATATTATAGAAGTCACAATCAACGTTAAAAAGTTTATGAAAACCAACCAAATTTGGACTTATGTCTTTATTTTGGTAGGATTCCCTGTCTGGGAGGTATTTTTTCTTACCAGAATATTACTATATAGAAGGATTCTTATAGGAAAAAAGGCCTTCCAGACTAGAAATTACTTCCTCTAATTCCATATCTCGGCAAGAGAAAGCGCTAGTATGATAGTGGCGCTACCATGCAGCAAGATAAGGTACCATTTGAATTTTTTATTTTCCTCTCTTTTTAAATAAAGAAAAATATACAACAATGGAAAGGGGTAGGGGCGAGGGGGGGGGGCTGTAAAATCTGGCTGGGCTTAAAATGAACCGGCTCAAGTCTGCACAGGGAATTCCATAATGAGGGCTTGTCATTCAATAACATCTCATTCAAAATGCATGGAAGACGGGGTGAGCTCAACCAACACCAAGCTGGTACGGAACCCTAATACAATGTAAGGAGTGCACATTGAAGGACTCTACTACAAAATAATTTTGGTGTAATCATCTTATTAATTCATGCCGTCCATAGATAAGTTATATTGTAAAATAATTCAAAGATTTTTTATTCATTTTTGAACTGGTAGCATGAAAAATGATTTGCATATAAGACTCTGTTTGAAAGTTAATTCTAGAATAGTCTCATTACCATAGCGCAGCATCCATTCTAGACATCAAAAACAGATAAAATAAGAGATATTCTTAGTTATCATATCACTCTTTTGCATCCAACTAGTAAAGTGAAATCTCCCTTAACAGACACCTCTCAATAGTGAATTATTCTTTATAACGGACATTTTAAACTTCCCTGGCGAAGTAACAAGGACGCTTGTGGCAAAACACCTTCCCAATAATGGGATTTCTAAATAATAGGCACGTATACTGCTAGAGATGCACATTTACGCATAAAAATCTCTAAACATAAAAAATTGCAAACACCAGTTCATATATTTTTAAAATTCCATTGCCTTTCATGCCACGTGAGCAGTCCCACCTTCCTTGCTAGCGAAACAGTTCGGTTTATATAACAGCCCATGTTGTCAGAGGAAGATATAGGAGGACTTAAATCATTTTGAAGTAGAAATGCTTCTGGAAAATAAAATTCTAAGACAAACAAAAAACAGACAAAAATATTTAACTTATTTAAACCATAGGCTTATTAAATAAATCGTAATTAATGTTTTGAGTTCGTTGATGAAATATTTTTATTTTATTTTGAGGTAAGCCTAAATAAAAACATTTTTGTTTAGACAAAACGTCCTTCCGGTTTTGAATGGAGTCGGATGTTATTTGTTTAGGTCATTACTGTATGTTTAATGTATAATAGCAGTGGGTTTTTTTTTTAGCACCAGGTTTTACTACTAATACGGGTTATACGCCTACAGCAGTGTTGAATTTGATACTGTATTTAAAAAAGTACAATCCTTACAAAATCTGTCATTAATAAACTACTCTTAAATGAATTTTATTTCATAAAACACACACACATTATATATATATATATATATATA
>CABFWB010002409.1:55423-70997 GCA_902151455.1 Timema bartmani
GGGGGGGGGGGGGGGTGTTAGGACTCCAGGAAGTGACTTTTAATGCCGCAATCCTAACACGGCCAACTAGTGCGTTTGGGGGATATTATTGACCCTAAAGAAGAGCCATTCACCCCCATCATCCTTCACCATTGTAACTTAATCGTGTTCATTTTTGTCACGCTTGCCATTCGGAAAGACCTTTGTTGACACTCTAGGGAGGTGTTTGACTGCGAGAGCTCTGACAGAGCTATGATTATACATAACTAGGGGACTCTTTATAGACAGAAGCCTCATTGCAATGGATTAATGCGCAATTAGGGGCCACTTTCTAGACAGAAGCCAAACAAATAATGTTTTGTAGGATATCTACTTTTGCATGTACGGATAGGTATCCGCAATATCAACATGGATTTGAACCTCGATATCTTTCACCACACCCAATAGTCCAACACAACACTTTTTCAACGGGGTTGAGAGGGCGAAGGGGGGAGGGGCGTAAGAGGTTTCCAAGTAAAAATATTTTTAGCACCGCTAATGGCTGTTAGAACGGAAATATGTTGTTCTTCCCACACTCAATCCACGCAAGTCAGGGTTCTAAAATGCTTACTTTCTCATTTTAGCGCCACGTCTTTGTCACTAATAATTAGAAGGTTGCGTTCACACTCATTTGCGTGGAGTGTGAGAATGTAAAAAAGTATTTTTAGAAGCTCTACACTGAATAAGGTGAAATCAAAATTGGTTTATAGCACCACCACACAGTCTAAAGCATGAGGCGCACGCCATCTGTTTTACGAACATGATTCGAATGCAGGACATAAATTAGTCCCTCGCCTTCCGCAAGGTTTGGGAGGGAGGGAAACATTTATCCCGCTTCAATGGCGTCAATCTACTCTGTCAGGAAATCTGAGTTCGAATTCCAGTATGGTGATTTTCAGTTTCCCTCCACGCAAATGCGGTCTCCTTCACCATCCTTACCCTTCGTTAGAGTATCTATCATTTGCTATGAACAGCGTGAGAAGTGTAAAATCTTCAAGATTGCATCAAGTTTAAAATTCAGGGGTCCGACTAGGGAGCCTTGGACTATTCGGATACAGCTTTGATCTGTCCGTTGAGATCATCGATCTCTATAAAATTACTGGATGGACATTTGCGGATATAATTTTCATTACCTGTTTTTATAAATAAAAAATAGGTCCAATGGTTTTATAGGACCATTCCAAATAGCTTCTAAGAGTATCTAATTTTAAAATAGTTCTGGTGAAAAACCTCTTCAAATAGCTTCTAGAAGCATCTAACACACTCTGAATAGCTTCTAGGGCATTCCAAATTTCAAAAAAAAAAACCTGGCGGGGGACCACTTCAAATAGATTTTAGAAAATTTAATTTCTATTTTTAAAAAATCTTGTGAGCACTTCTTAAAATAGCTTTTAGAAGCATCAACATTTTCCGAAGGAGGACTTATCTAAATAGCCTCTAGGAGTACCCAAATTAGAAAAAACTTAGGGGCTCACATTGTTCTAAATAGCTGCTAAGAGAGTAGAATTTTCAAAAACTCTCCAAATGAGGACGACTACAGATAGCTCCTAAGCGCATCCAATTTTCTAGAATTAATTGGGGGGAGGAGGGTAGAAAGTCCCTAAAAACTTTTTTGTTACTTGACCCCCTCTCTCTTACACAAATAAAGTTCCCCAACTACCGTATAAAATAACAATGTTCTTAATTCTTAGGGTTTAATAGTAAGTCTTAATTCATGCCATAAGATTACGATTTTAAAACATTCTCCAAAATTAAATTCTCTCTATGCCCATGTTAACATGTTTCAAAGAATCCTATTATTAAAAATCACTTCGTTTTTAGGCTTCAGCTTAGTCAGAAAAATTTTTGTTGAAAACATTAAACTAATTCTTACCTTCTTAGAAGAGAACATTATTATGTCAATAAATTAGGGAAACGTCTTGGCAGTTTGCCCTCGAACTGTTAGCTAATTAAGCTTCTTGAAATACTTTTAATTGATTCCTTATGATATATTATAATATATATGTATATATAAGTGATATCTTTTGGTGATCAAATCACAACAATTAGTTTTAGAATATTTGATAAACATAAATCATGTTGTGTGAGCATACCCGAAAAGACATTTCTAGGTTTTCTCCACCCCATATATCCATACCAGGATCATAAGCTCCAATCTCCCAAAAGAAGTTTCTTTCAATAGAGAGGATACCTCCAGCCATTGTCGGTGACCTGAAATTGCAACACACATTATATAAGAATAATTAAAATTAAAACTATTTGATTACATTCCTCTTTATGTATTACACTATTGCTAAGAATATATTTTTATGTTTTTTCAGTTACTCTTGTCAACGAAAATAAAATTAAAGTTTTTTAGGTTTTTAAATATTAAGAATGAATATTTAGTTCACTATTCTGTTAAATTGTTTATGATTTTAAAGCTACAAGGAAATTCATAAATATTAAATACTAGCTGCAATTTCCCGGGTTAAGTCAGTAGTCTTGTGAAATGTGTTAGTAATAAAGGTTGAAATTAATCTTTAGTGATTAATTTTGGTAGAAAAAATCATTACTATATCCAACAGCATAATACTGATAGTGCTAGAATTGGATACATTCTTAAGATCACACTTTGGTATTTAAAGCGAGTAAAGTCTTAAGGCTCGTATTATATGAAAAGGTAAAATGTCAACATAGGTCTATAAAAATGCTATCCAACCTTTTTCGAGGTTTGACGCCAATTTTTACCTCTGAGATTATCACGAACCCTTGTGTTCAGATCCTAGATTTTGATTAGTAACAAATGTATAATTCATACATATTACTATGATAAAATATACCATCCTGACCATTTAAATATATATGAATAAGAGCCTCCATTGGTTCACATAGTTTATAAAACCTTGGCTCTAGTGGAGAAATAGCCAATCTGAGATATTGCACTACGTGCAGACTTATTCCTATATTTGGTTTTAACTACGGCCACAGCATAAAGTACTGTTTCACAGAGACATGTCGTGGAAAACTGCAAGAGTATTGCTACATCATTTGCACTAATTTATTGGTACTAACTTTCAGCCTGAAGCTTAAACTGTGTGAGCTCAAATATCTAAAATGTTGTTCCATTGTGGGATCCAAGGACAGGTATATCAGTGTTTTCTTGTTCAATTATTGGCAGCATCTTTCCACAGAAAGAGAATTTTACACCTACGCATTTTGACTGATATCAACGAAGGATTCCTTAGAATATTTATTGAATACGAATTTTAGCATGTTGAGGTGGTCAGTGATAAAAAATGTGTGTCAAAATCTATGTCATGTACTTAAAAAGTTTTGTTCAGGCGTAGGAACATGTCTAGAAAACCTA
Organism: Timema bartmani; assembly: GCA_902151455.1. Classification (NCBI taxonomy): domain Eukaryota; kingdom Metazoa; phylum Arthropoda; class Insecta; order Phasmatodea; family Timematidae; genus Timema; species Timema bartmani. Next base: position 58,791 of record CABFWB010002409.1, read on the forward strand.
CTTCAACTTTAACCAGCCATTGATCCAGTTCCCTGATAAAAGCGGTCTTCTTGTTACTTGAAGTGTAAATGTTTTATCTAAATCGCTGCATTGAATTGTTCATAATATGAAGTATTTAAAATATATCAGCAAGATTAGCTAGCTTGCACAAGAAGTTGTTCTCATTTATCTCTTTTTTTTCCCCTAGGATAGTAGCTGTCTTTTAAGTAAATATTAATTTTATAATTCATTTATAACACCCTTGCAAGTTCTTTCCCGCGTGCAAAAGAGTAATTTAAGAGAGCACTGTGTTCAACCTCTCTTCCCTCGCATAATAGATAGCAAACAAACGTGATTCATTAGGTCCTTTTATAATGTAGTTCACTCTTTTAACGATGAACTTAAACACAAAACTTATTTATATACTCAATTTTTGTCTATGCAAACGACCCCTGTGAATCAAACATTGAGTCTTTAAGGCATTTGGGGCTATTTATTGACATTCACACTTCTTTATCCAGACATGGCCAGATCACCACCAGTGCAAACACACATTCAATTGTTCCCGCTTCATCTCATTTGTTGTCAAAAAATCATCTAGAATCTTGAAATGTCTCTTAGCACTGGCTCTTCCCGGAATCCCGGAAATGCAGAACAATAAGGTCTCTTTTATAGACCTGTTATGAATGTATCATACAGAAGTTGTAATGTGGGCATCCTACAGTGAGTCAGTGGCTTCTGTGGTATTTGATAAGAAGAAGAAAAAGAAGTGAAGAATAAAAAGAAACCTGATATATACTGGCAGAGGTAGTCAGCCTGACTCAACCGGAAAGATTGAGGGAAGATAAAGGAGGAAACTTGTAATGGCCGGGATTATGGATGGTAAGCCTTTTTGTAGCCGGAGCAATATCCATTTATAAATGTTGCGAGGATAATAGTGGAAGTTGCGTGAGCAATGTGTGACTATTCGCGAGTGGTTTAGGTCTGCTTTTATGAGAAATAACGTGAAGTTTTTTTTAGGGTGGAAGCATGCTATGTGGTGTTTTTCATTAATAACAATCGCGTTACGGGATATAGTTTTTTTTAATTCTTTGTAAGGATGTCGTTGTTTAGATTTGAACATTTTGAAGAAGAGGTGGAGCCGTTGGACAATTACCTAGAAAGGATGGACCTGGCATTTTTAGTAAATAAAACTGAGTAGATGGAGGTGGTGCCACTTCTATTAACTAGAGTAGGGCCTAAAGCATACGGGCTTCTTAAAAACCTTTTGATGCCAGAAGCACCTAAAGACAAAAATTATGAGCAACTAGTTTGGGTGTTAAAGAATAATTTTAGTTCGCCGAAATCTGTGATGTCGGAGAGGGTAGTGCTCAACCAGCGTTCGCAAGCCGAGTTTGAAACAGTAGCTCAATATGTAGTGGAAATAAAAAGACTAGCAGCGTCTTGTGATTTTGGAGCTTTTTTCAAGAATGCATTACGTAATCAGTTGATAAGTGGTCTACGGGACAGATATATTCAACGCCAGTTAGCTAGGGAGAAGATTCTCACATTTGAGGAGGCGTGTGAAATGGCAGGGCGTTTAGATTTAGCCAACAGCCATCTTAATATGTTTAATAATAATAAGGTAGAGCCTTATTCTGTGAATTTTGTTGGGAAGAGAGGACAGGACAGGCAAGTGTGTAAAAGTACAGGAAAGTATCCGGGTGTGCAGGGGAAGAGATCGTGTTCTAGGTATACCAGTCCTTTGCATTTGGCTGCGGAGTGTCTTTTGAAAAACAACAAATGATATACATGTGGCAAGGTAGAACATATATCTACGACGTGTAGATTAAATAAAGAAAAGAATGGGTCTACACTTAAAAATGTTAATAGCTAGAATTATGTCATGTGAACAAAGTGAGGGGCAGTGATGCGAAGTAGGTACCAACAGTGAAAGTGGATGGTAAGCTAGTAGAAATGGTGATTGACACTGGTTGTCCATGCACCTTGATGCCAGAAAGTGTGTATAAAAAAAGGGTTTAGGATGAAAACTCTAAGACCACCATCAGTGGGTCTGAGTTCATACTCGGGTCATGTTCTAGATCTGAACGGAGAATTTAGGGCAGAAGTAATGCATGAATCTTCCAAGATGGAGTTGCCAATCTTATTAGTTTCCTCTAATCGGAAAGACATTGTTTGGGAGGAATTGGTTATATTTGTTGAAATTGGACTGGCAATCAAAAGTTAAGTATGTTGGGAACATGCTACAGGACCGATCAAGTCTGGTGAAATCACTGATTTCTAAACATGCAGAGGTGTTTGAGGGGTCGATGGGGCTGTTAAGGGAATAACAGTGGATGTGGCTATGAATGATGGAGCCACGCCTATATGTTTTCATGTGAGAACATTGCCTTACGGTTTGCAGGATGCGGTGGAGGAAGAATTAAAATTGATGCATGATGAGGGAATAATGTAAACCGTTCAACATAGCCAATGGAGTACACCATTAGTGTGTGCACCTAAGAAAAATGGAAAAGTGAGGTTATGTGGGGGTTTTAAAGTGACCCTGAATAAATTTGTGGAAGACAAACCATATCCGTTGCCCATGATTGAAAGTATTTTTGAAACGATACATGGGGGTGAAATATTTAGCAAGATTGATTTGTCAAAGGGGAACCTACAGTTGCAAGTTATTGAAGCGTCTCAACCTTAGTAACTGTGAATATGCATGTGGGATTGTTCAGATTCCGCAGACTAAGTCAAGGTATAAAGAGTGCGTGTTCTCTTTTTCAGTCTGTCATAGACATAATTTTGTTAGGGCTAGAGAAATCTTTTGTTATATCGATTATATAATAATAGTATCAGGTACGGTAAAGGTGGCCATGAAACTTACAAATGAGGTGTTTCAGAGACTAAGAGATCAAAGGGTGAAATAAACAAGAACAAATGTGTTTTTCTGGTGGATGAAATTACCAATCTGGGTCAACGGATGAAATCTAGGGTAATTCATCCAATCAAGGAAAGTCTGAAAGACATTTTAGAGTTAGCAGCGTTATAATATGTTACAGAGCTGAGGGTATTAAAAGGACTTTTGCAATTTTATGAGAAATTCTTATCAAGCTTATCGATGAAGTTGAGTCCTCTGTATATATTGTTGAAGTCCGGCAGGAGGCGGAAGTGGGACCAATAAGAGCGACAATTGTTTGAGAAAAGTAAAAAGCTACTAGAGGAAAGGGACAGAGTGATGCCATTTGACTCTTCTTTGCCCATTAAGATAACTTGCAATGCTTCCAGTAAGGGTCTGGGGTGTGATGTGTCATGTGTTCCCAGATGGTTCCACTATACCTGTATATTTAAAGTCCGGGACATTTTCAAAAGCTGAAAAAAACTATCTGCAAATAGAGAAGGAAGCTTAAGCATTGATTTTCGGAGTAAAAATATTCCACGAGTATGTTTTGGTAGTAAATTTACCATGGTTACTGACCATAAACGAATGTTGTATTTGTTGACCCCCAAGAAAGGTATTCCAGAGATTGCAGAAGCTCGCATACAGTGGTGGACGCTGTTACTATCCTCATTTGGGTATGAGTTGGATTATAGGAAAGGGTCTGAGATTGTTTAAGTGGATATATTATCACGATTACCGGCTGGTGATGAGAAGATGTTAGAGGAGGATGTAAATTTTACTTTTTCATCCTTAGAGGAGCTATCAATATCTAGTGGATAAATTGGGAAATAAACAATGAAGGATTTATGTATTAGTACAATTATAGACTGGACACTGCATGGTTGGCCGCTCAAGGTTAAACCGGGATTGATGCACTTTTTTCAGAAGTGACAAGAGATTTCCATTGAAGATTGGTGTCTCATCTGAGGGAATCGAGTGGTGGTCCCAGATGCGTATCGTCTGACCATTTTTTTCAATGTTACACGAAGAACACCCCGGAATATGTAAGATGAAAGCGTTACCATGAGGTTATGTGTGGTGGCCAGGAATTTACTCGCAGACTGAAGAAATATACCGGAAATGTTCCATTTGTCGGGAGATTCGAAATGCTGCTCCAAGAATACCATTTCAACAGTGGAGCTGGCCACTAAGAATATGGCAGAGTGTTCATGTTGAGTTCGCAAAATTGAAGGGAAGAGAATACTTAGTGTTGGTCGACGCTCATTCGTAATGGACAGAGGTGTTCCCCATATCTAATAAAACGACATCGCAAACAATTGCAAAACTAAGGACATGTTTTGCAGCCTATGGTATTCCCGAGAAGCTAGTGTCTGATGGAGGTCCACAATTGAGAGGAAAATAACTGTCCAACATAGGGTATATAATTTTATTTTTGCCTATAGGATTACCCCTCACACAATTACGGGTAAAACCCCGGCCGAATTATTTCTTGGTTTCAGACTGAGAACTCGGTTGTCACTGATGAAGCCTCGTCTGGTGGCAAGGGTGGCGGAAAAGAAATAAAAAGTGGAAATAAATTGGAAAAAAAGTCGGGATCACCTCAAACATTTGAAGAAGGTCAAGAAGTTTTGGTTTTAGCGGTTTGAGGTGAAACTGAAACAAGGATGCCAAGGAAAATAATAAGGAATATAAGTAATGTTACCTATCTGGCTACGGTGGGACTAAGGTGAGGTTTGTGCATGCGGCTCACTTATGTAATTCAATGGTAGAGAGTGGGACAGAAGTCCTGTTGGAACAAAAACCAGGAGCCAACGACCCTGTGGAAGGAGTGTTTTTGCCTTTGGTATAAGATAATTCACAACAAGAAATATCTCCTGGGAAAACAGATGAGGCATATCCAGAGAAACCACTTATCAATTTGCTTAGTGTTTCGGAATCACCTTGGTCATGCACCCCTCTGGTTATAAGGCGATCTCCTCGGGTAAGGAAGCCCCCGAGGAAGCTGGATCTGGAATGTTACGATCACACCGCTATTCCCTAGGACTGAAAGTGAGATAGGGAAGAGTTTGTAAGAAGGTTAGGTTGGTTAAGTGACACTGTAAATACTGATGTAAATTGTAAGGAAAGACAAGGTCAATCTTTTGAAGGGTAAAGTTGTGGTATTTGAGAAGAAGAAGAAGAAGAAGCAGAGTAAGAAAAAGAAGTAAAGCAGGAAAATAAACCTGGTGTCTACTGGCAGCCTGACTCAACCAGAAAGACGGAAAGAAGAGAAAGGAGGAAACTTGTTACTTTTAATGGCTGGGCTTATGGATGGTAAGCCTTTCTGTAGCCGGATCAATATCCATTTATAAGTGTTGCATCCTTTAGATCTGTAGATTATTGGCCGAACATTATGTTAAACATTAAATAAATAACTATTTTAACTTATTCTCTTAATAGCACATGGCATTTAAGAATTATAAGTACCAACCTTTCCCACTAGACGACACAGAATAAAAGTGATTAAGAAATCAATATAATTCTAGCTTGTCATCATTTAAATAAAGATATATTAATATATTTAGACAAAAACACATGTGTCATCCATACACTTTTTACCATGTTAGTTGATTTTATTTCTACATGAACCATTTGGAGTTATAAATATTTTTTATACGCATGTCTTAATACCTGCAGACAAATAAAGTGTATAAATTTATCAAAGGGCTTTTTTTTGTGCACTTATTATTTTTCGGGGAGTTTTGTTTAGTACTCGTTTTATTTATTTTTAATCAATTGTGCGAGTGTTTTCAGGCCTTCCGCATATAGAAGATTGCTTGAGAATAAGTCTACATCAAATTTCAGGTATCCTTAAATAAAGTTTCTATTAATTTGTTGAATTTAGCACACTTGCTAGAAATGGCCTTTGAATGTAAGAACTGATTCAAATCTTTTACCAAACTCACAAACCTGACCCGTCACACACGTTTACAATATGGAGTTTGAAATAAAAAATATGATGAGTGCGGTCAAGTATTTAACCTGGGTGATAATTTCCAATGGCATGTTACGTCATGTGGTAGGGAGAGTAAGTCGTTCGAGTGTAACAAATGTATTAAAATATTTTCACGTTGAGATAATTTAAAGTAAAACAAGCTAGTTAACTCCACCACAGCAGATAAAACACCTCTTGGGGCTGTTTCCAACATTTCTAAATCAATAATTTATTTTAATGTTTTATTTGAGGTATTTAACGTGCACTTTTTGGACTGAATGTTTATATCAGCACACGACTTATAAACTTACTTAAATCTATCAAAGGCACTACACCCAGACCTTGGCCGTTAATTCATCATTGTGAAAGGGGAAACCCACATTTTACCAATGATACATTTTCGACCATGCCAGGAATCGAACCCGGGACCTTTAGCTCAATAAGCAGAACGGCTGGACTAAAGAGTCGGAATAAATCAAGACATTCAAGTGGCCAATGGTCTAGTTAGAGTCTTGATGCCAATTAAGAACCTGGTAGCTTTTCCGAAGCTTTGAATGGTACCGTAAAAACCATCAAGTTCTCTCCTTCGAAGGTCTCACTATTTGTAGTTTTTATTAATGAGTTTAAAAGGCAGTTGGAAACAGCTCTTGCCCTGCAGCTTAGTGTAATGGGTAATTTAAAATAGAACTCATCTGCCTGTGTAGAGTATTTTTGTGTTGGATTGGAAAGCGAGGAAACAATCACACTTCACTTTAGCAGTAAGTGTATCGTTACCGGTACTCTAAAGTATTTACAAATTAAAAGCGCAAATTGAGGAATCGTGCAATTACATGATTGAAACATCCTGCTGTTTCCACCATAGGGATAGTCCGAGGAAATATTTAGAACCTAAATTTTATAAATGTTTTCCTTTGGTGGCTTTCACTCATATTCGATTACCAGAAGAATAAACCAATAAATATATAACTATTCATATAAGAAATGATGACATTAAATGTTTTCTTTGGTATGTGCTAGTGAAGCACCTCTTTTTTAACAGGCATTTGAAAAAAGGCGACCTTCTAAACAATTGTTTTTAAAGGCAAAGAACGGGAGAGGGTGGTTAGTGTCCAATGGATCCTTGTTATGGAGAGTGTTCCCCAAATAGTAGCTTTGACACACAAATCTTGGTTATATAAATATGGCTTGTAAAAGAAATAAACACAAAGGTTCATAAGACAATAAATATAATAGTATCCTACACAACATACGTCCAAATTCAAATCCTTCTCCAAAATGGTCACTGGCTAGAAAAGGCAAAAAAATACATTAGCTCCAAAGAGCGAATAATCGACTAATCAAAAATTTCCCTACTGCCATATAATCAGGAAGTAGCACAACTAAACAAGGGAAATAAGCTCTCCAAACACATTTTTAATTATGACCTAAACATACTGTATATAGGCTATATTAGGGTGGTCAAAAATATATTTATTTTTTAAATTTTCTTAAGTCTTATTTTCCTCTTGGGTTAGTAAATAGCTAGTAAAAATTTGGAAAAATGTATCCAACCCTAACACGTACACCAAGGAGGGTTAAAATTTAAATAAACTTATTGATTCCTAAATTTTCACAATTACATTTTTATTAATTTTGTTTTAAGTTTAAAACATATGTTTAGGAGTAATAACAACTAAAATAAGGTCTAGAACTGCTTAGCCACCAAAAACAAGTATTTATTACATTAAATTATACCAATAAAAGGTTTAATGTTTGTTTGATAATGTATACCAATAAAAGATTTAATGTTTGTTTGATAATGAATGCGTTGAGGAAGATGTAAACTGGCTCTGATAGTCTTTTACGACTTGCAATAGGTATTGTTATTGCTCTTCATCTTTGGTTATAAAATTGTTGTATTCTTCCATAAGCTCCACACCTTTTTCTGTGGTGTTATTGATAACTGTAAGACCATGTTGTTAATCATGAAGAGAATTCCAGATCGCAGGATCACGAGCAATAAAATCGGACAATATTTTAAACCACTTAAAAAATTGGATGTGCTTTTTGACACAAATTTACGTAGTTCTTTGTGTGTAAATTCGGTCATTTCCTCAATATGAAAATTTAAACGCTTGGAGTCACAATTATTTGATTCTTTTTCTTTAAATGCTTTCGCCATCTTTACTTTTTGCTCGACAGTAATAATGTATCATCAAAAAATGCAGCAGCCACTGTTTCTTCGGTAACACATTTTTTTTTTTTTTTAATTTATGTTCCTTGGGAAATCTTTTCATTTATTCGCTGTAAAAATAAAAGTCCTTTATAAACATCAAATACAATGCTTCGAATGTATCCTAAGCCTGATTTTCAGCAGGTAAGTTGTAAATAGCTGCTGCCATGTTGTCTCCACCTCTAGAAGCCAATGGAGGGACTCCCAAAAGATGCTAGTGTCCGTTGGTAGAATTAATTATTGGAAGCTTGTCACCCTTCTTGTTTTTAGTTATTGCTGAAAGCAGCTTTCCATAAACCCCTTTGCAACAAGTCTGGCCTTGTATCTAAGACCCCCACTTGAATTTGATTTCTCATTGAACACCCACTTACAACCGATCAAACGCTTACTTTCTGGGAGTTTCACAAGTTCCCACGTTTCGTTTTGTTAAAGCGCACTCATTTCGTCATTCATAGCGAGTAATCATTTTTTCGCTTCAGCACTCATGACAGCCTCTTCAAAAGTAGTAGGCACAGTATCCACAACTAGTGCAGAATCATTGTAGTGACTTGGTCTGCACAGCAGGTCTCGATCACAAAGTGTTCTTCCTGAACCTGTTGCTAGTTGAATCTCTTCCAGTTGTGGTTCTACTCGTTCATCTGCTTGCTACTGGACTACTGGTCTTAGCTCCACTGCTGCTTCTTCTAAGTCTGATTGACCTTGATGATTAAAGTCAAGTTCCACCTGTGCTACTGGTAGTGGGTTTACATAATTTTCTGGGTATGGTTGATTTTCATAACCAAAATCAAGTTTCCCCTCATTTTTATGAAAACTTTTCTCTGCCATTCCAGCATTCTCATTGAAGAATACCTCACAGCTTACATGTATTTTTCGAGTCTTAGGATCCCATAATCGATAATTCCTTTACTCTCCCTGATAGCCAAGAAAAATAATTTTCTTGCTCTTTGGGTCAAACTTCTTGCGTGTCTCCTTGGGTATATGCATGTATGCATCACAACCACACATGTTTGATATCTGGCTTTTCATTAAACCACCTCTCGTAGGAAGTCATTCCAACAAATTGTTTTGAAATGGTTCGATTCAAAACATACACAGCTATTTGAACAGCTTCAGCCCATAATTCTTCTGGAAGGTTTCTGGCAAGTAACATAGATCTGGCACTTTCACAAAGGGTACGCATTTCACGCTCAACCTGACAAAAAACAAAAACCTTTTGTATGCATTATACAAAATTATTGAGTTATTACTGTTCAAATATAAGCATACTAGCTTTTATTTCTTCTCTGTACTGTTATTTATTTTATCAGGCATTAAACGAGTAGGGGGTATTACTAATTGAATTTTGTCTAATAACTACCGAAATTAATTAATCACTTTAGAGATCACAAATACACGGACAACCATTACAAGTCTGTTAAACGCAATTGAAAATACAACTCACGCATGCGCAACAACACAATAGGCCAGAGAAAGGACAACAACTACATATGTCTAATCATTGTCAAGAACTAAATAATGTAAACAAAATTACTGCTTTAAAAATGTAATAAATGGACCCAAAAAAAATACAAATTTCAAAAGTGCAGTATTTGCTACCTTACTAGGAAAGGTTTTGTCTTTTTCTCAGCATAATAATAACTTATGAAATATATTTAATGATTCTATGAGCCAAAACATGTAAACTAGTCTAGGATAGTACTGTATTATAAATCTTACAGGCAAATACATGTTAGATTTATGTTACAGAACTACAGACTAGCCTACATGTAATAAAATAGAATCATTAAATACTTAATGATATGTTTAATATAATAATTATAATTATAACAAATATAATAAAATATAGTATAGTTATATTAAATATACGAACAATCTTCTAGTAAACTATTTTCCCAGTAAAAAAAATCAAAAATATAGTTAAAAATAGTTTTGTTGCTTAGCGAAAATGAAACAGCTTATTTTTACTAACTTAAAATTTTTTACTCCCAAGACTCTTCTATATTAATTATTTCACTCATTTTTGTATATTCCTTAAATATTGTTTGTCGCTCTTCTGCATTTCAACGTTTTAGGACGCTTTCTTCCTTTTCAGCAGTTTTTTTTAATCAAAGCCCCCTAAAACACTAATTCTTTCTTTTTTCTTCTGGCAGATAAGAAATAATTGTCTATCTTCTTCTTTCTTCTATTTTGATAATTTCCAAAGCATTAGCGTGAGTAATATTAAATAGTTCCTCCAGTTTTTATTTAAAATTCTATTCTTTTTGCTTTTGTGTTTCGTTCTTTCTTTAGAATGTTTTTGATGACTTCTCCACTCAGTATACAAGGCTTCCAGTTTAGAACTGCAGTGCTGAGGTTCTCTCAGTGGTATTCGTGCTTTTTGACAAAAAAATACAGTCACAAACTACTAAACGAGCACTTTCGTATGTAGCGTTATGGAATAAACGTTACGAAAAGGCTTACCATTTGAAGGACTTCGCTGTGTTCCAGGATCTAGGACCATGGGCAATCTAACCAAGTCTGCCACTCAAAATGACTATGTGTTAGTGCAACAACAAAAACATACTGACGCGGCAGAAGTTATACATTGACTAATATGATTTCGTGGAGTTCTTGTCTGATGCTAGCTCGGTTCAACATCACGTGTCATGTTCTTCCCTCTCTCTCTCACACCTCTGTCCTGTCTTATTCCCATTGGTCGCTAACCCCACGATCAAGAATGTATTACCTTTAATGGGTATGTTTTAGAGTAGCGTAGGTATCTCTGAACATATATACTGGCTTGTTATAATGGTTTTAATGGACAATTACACTTAGTTCTAGACGGCTATGGAGGCCACCCTTAAAGTTATTATCTCTTGTTTGCGCTTCACGCTCCACGATGCTAGAAGGCGAGATGATAAGAGGCTAAATATTACCATTGCTTTAAGGGGACAATTTGCATTTGCTTTGTCTGTATACTTCTGGCGCTTCGCACTTGTGCATTAAGGAGAGAGTTTTGAATTAGTTATTATTGACCACATGTATATTTCTTGCACTCCATGCTTGCGCTTTAAGGGGAAAATGTTACGTTGTCATGTTCTACAGGACATATTTTGCTAGAGCTGGTTATATTAATTTAAGGGGGCTTTGTTGTTCATGTTATATTGTTATAAATTCTAAATTTCGGCAATCCGCGCTTAACGCTGCGTATGGACTCGGCTCAGTGAAGCCACGACCTTGCCCTAAGTACAGATTTCCTTCAAATGTTTTCTTTCATTTACTCTAAAGAGCTATCTATGGTTATATAAACTTATTTTATAAATTTCGATGTAACAAGTTTTGATGTTAAAATAAAATTATTGTTACCTAGAATTAGATGGTCGATTTTCCTTTTTGGGTACATGTAGAGACTTATTTTTACACGTCTAATATTATAAATAACAATTGAATTACTTATTTATTAGAAGGTAATTTGCTACTTAACATTTGATTTGTTTCACTTCCAATCAAAAATATACTATTGCGAAGATTCCTTTTTAGCGCCATTTTGAACACTGCTCATATAAGCGTCGCGGTTACGGTTCGTGTTCCCGACCACTAGAATTTTCACCGTGCGCACCGTCGTGAGTCTTACGTGTTGGCGGATTATTAAAAACTCTGTTTTGGTGTATATCTAGTTTTATTTAGTTTATTTGATATTATTTAGTTTATTTGGTATTATTTAGTTTATTTACGTCCATAATATCGTATTAAATTTTTTTCATTAAATTTGTGGAAAAATATTATTTTTTTAAAATAAATGACGACATTCACAGTCTCTTGGGGCACCAGTTAGAATTATGCAAATAGCCTGAAGTTTTTTTGGCGTTAGTTTTAAGTCAGTTAGAAAAAAAAATTATGTTGAAAAATAAGGACCACCCTAATATATATATATAAATGTATATAACTTACCATGCTCAGATATATATACACCTGAGCATGGTAAGGAATATAGATATACATTTTGGTAGTATGTTTGGACTTCGCATTTTTTAAGAGAAAACTTAAATTATTCATGTATTATAAATATGGAGAGGTGTTTTGCCGTCAGTATCATTGCATATTGGGGTGTATATATATATATATCCCTCAGTGCCATTGTATTTTGGGATGTATATATATATATATATATATATA
>CABFWB010002409.1:72418-109885 GCA_902151455.1 Timema bartmani
AAAAAAGCAAAGATTATCACCGAAAATGAATTTAGCTTACATCGTTGAAATTTGTAGAGATCGCTTGGTCAAGCGACCTTCTCTGCCAACCCAAGAGTGGCATATAAGTCACACGGTGCTTCTTATATACAGAACACAGCTTACAGAACACAGGGCACAAGGACGTCACAAGGGGGAAAAACCAAAGATAATAGATAGGGAGTAGAATGTTCGCCGACCATCTCGAATGATATAGAACATGATCGTGGGACTGGCGGAGTTGTACTTCTTTTCTTCTTAAGTTCTTTGATTCTGGAGAGAGCGGTGGCGATGGATACAGGTGAGCTCGTTTCAGTATGTTGAAGGCTGTTGGGCCGATTAGATGTGCGCGTACAAGTGGGCCGGGCGTGTTTACCTTCGAGCTGGCAGGAGACGTCCTCAATCGAATAGGGTAAGTCTTCATTTTTTTGTAGTTAGCCCGCGGCTAATGCTACAGTTTAAGTAATGGATTTTTTCGAGGTTTTTAAATCCACCCAAAAATTACTATAGTAGTGTACTCTTCTGACTAAACAATTTTGGTTATCCTGCTCTTATAAACATTGGTAGAATCTAGATGGTAGTAATTCTTATGTAAAATAGTTGTCTTCCATTTTATATGTGAATTGTTTTATTTTGATTTTTTTCTGAGGTATTCAAAGTAAACTAATATTGTAGAGTACTACAGCCAACTACAGCTGTTTTATAATCCTCCATTTTTTAATTTGAATAGTACTAAAAGAATTGTCACATAACATAGTTTTTTAACATTTTCAAAAGCAGCGAGTGCTGCTGCATTATTACATTCCAGCGTATATTTTCTTGAAAACTATGCGTCGTAGAGAAAGAGTACAAGAGAGATAACTTATTTCTAACAGTATGTTAAACAAAACGCTTCTCTTAACACTTTTGCATAAATCACATAGTTTCGCCACTATATAAGAGAAACCCTTTTGTTATCCTGTGAGTACTGTGGCATAAACACTTTTCAGTGCCATTTTCTCGAAAACTATTTGAGGTAGAGAAAAAATACAAGGGAGATAATTTTTCGGAAACGATATGGTGAACAAATAAATTCTTTAATATTTTTGCATAACTAGCAGGAAACAAAATTTATTTTTAGAGCTTCAAAAGATTTGGCTTGTTCCTCTTCCCAAAAAAACACATCTCCTTTCCTTTTAATGAGATAAGAGGGGCAAACATTTCAGAAAATAGCTGGATCAAACGTGCGTAGTAAGCGCACATCCCAATGAATCACATCACACCTTTGAGATTCATAAGAGGGGGTAGTCGATAATGGGATTGATAAGTTCAGAGTTAATCAACAAGTTTCTTGAAGAGTTAACATACCCTCGGTCAGGGGCTCTCAACCTGGGGGCGCGCCCCCTGTGGAGGCATGATAAACTGTAAAAAAGACAAACAAATTATCCAAAGTATTTGGGGCGAGCACCAGAATTTCTGGCAAACGCCTTCTAACAAGACTGAATGCAATATACAGCGCAAGCAATTCAATGTCACTACTATGAGTCATGGCACTTGCTTCGTCTGCATTATTTGGCTTAGTTAACGCGTTGATGAAATCATTAGTTGAATAGGTGGAGTGGTACCTCCTACGAACTCCTATTTGTTGATAGTTCGGGAATTTTTGGGCTGCGTTTTTTTCGTGTCGGTTACTTACGCATCCGCCAATGTGTTGCTGTTTTCATAGATTGCTGTTGTTTGTTTGTTCAGTGCTCAGTCCATAATTAATAATAATGTGAGTGGCAGTCTAGTGATTACTATAAATATCGAAATCGTTACCGAAGAAAAGGCTGTACAATGATTATTATATTAAATACGGATTTACTTTTATATATAAACCTCAGTGCGTTATTTGTCACTCTGTTTTGAGTAACTATACTATGTGGCCGGGGCGTTTGGAACGTCATTTGTTAACTAATCACCCTGGTTTGAAGGACGAACCAACCAAGATTTTTGTTAGTAAGATGAACTCTCTAAAACGCATGAAACTGTATTCGACAGGAAGATTTCAAGTTGAAAATGAAAGAGCCGTGGAAGCTTCTTACAAGATCGCCTTGTTTATAGCAAAAGTCTCTTGTGAAACCATGTTTACTTACTGCTTATAGTATTGTACTTGGCGAAGAAAGCTGTAATAAAGTTGCGAAAATATCACTGTCAAAGGATACATTAAAACGCAGAATTGGTAAAACATCTCAAGATTTGAAAAATCAAGTCATAAAAAAATTAAATAAATCTCCGTTCTTTTATTTGCAGTGTGAGGGAACAACTGACATTTCACAGCATTCCCAGTTGATGTTTTACTGTAGATGTTGTATCGATTGCAAACCATTTATGGAGGAGATCTTGCTCTCCCAAACTCTCAAAATAATAACAAAGGCTGTTGATGTATTTTCCGCTCTACCTGACTTTTTAGCAGCTAATAATCTTCCTTGGGAAAAATGTGATTGGCATATGTACTGACGGAGCACAAACTATGACGGCTGTCGAAATGGTTTTATTCAACTAACTAAGGAAAAGAGCCCTAAGATTATTGGTTCTCATTGCATCATTCATTTGAAGGCTTTGGCTTGTAAGAATTTGGCTGAATCACTGAACTCGGTTTTGAATATACAAATTAATATAATTAACTGTGTTAAATCTAGTGCTTTGTACACTAAACTATTTGAGGTTTTATGTAAGGAGTTGAACAATGACCATCGAACTCTTCTTTACCGCACATGATTTTGTTGGCTTTCTAAAGGTAACATGCTTGGTAGGTTCAGTTTGAAATCAGAGATTAAGATTTTTTGATGAGTCCTGGGAAATACAATCTGTACAGCAAGCTCACAGATGGAAATGCATTATTTATTTGGCATACTTAGCAGACTTTTTTGAATTTCTTAGCTTTATAAATTTAAATTACAACGACATACAATATTATTAAGTCTTATGATGCAAGTAAAGCTTTATTGGAGAAGATATTCCTATGACAACGCCGTATTTAAAGTCCTAAACCTAATTTTATCATCTTTTCCACGGCTCAAAGAACTCCTTGAATATACTGAAAATCCCTCATTAAATGTGGATAATGAATTGAAGAACCTGATCTAAGCACATCTGGTAGCCCTGAAGGACTAATTAGGAAAGTATTTACCAAATATTTCTTCAGCGGCCAATGAACTGGCAATTTAAGTTGGTAAGAGATCCATTCAACGTCAAAGTGGACATACTCTCAGATTCCCTTCAAGAGTGGGACATCGATCTTTAATGCGATTCCCAAGCAAAATCAGAATTTCCAAACATAATTTTTGAAGACTTTTGGATGAGTTATCTTCCTATATATCCACAAGTTGCTATGGAAACTGTGGGGCTGTTGGTGCAGTTTTACACCGTGTACCTCTGTGAATCTGGGTTTTCTACACTTGCTTACATCAAATCAAAATATTGAGCATGACTGGACATGGAGAGTGATCTGAGATGTGCATAGTCACAATTGACACCAAACATTTAAAAAACTTGTCAAAGACAAACAGTGCCAGCCCTCTCACGAATCTGTGCAATAATAAAGACAATAAAGACAAGAAAATAGTAAAAAGTGAACTTTGTTTTAAAATGTAGTTTTAAAACTTTCATATTGTCTTTGAAGTGTCTTAGCAAAATTTGTATTATTTTTAAATGTTTGTAAAAATAAAAGCATTATAAAACAACATTGAAGTTTGATTTAAATTAATCAATCCAATACCTAACACCACAGTAGGTACATTTGTATTACAATCAAATGTAAAGCTTAGAAGGTTAGGGGGTGGTCCTCATACATCCATATAAAAGGGGCCATGGACCACAAAAGGTTGAGAACCCCTGCCAAAAGTGCTTGATAGAATATTTTGCCCAATCTACTATCTAACGATTTACAGCTAAGCCAAAAAAACGTAGGTGGCATAACACCGTATCTACATGTATTAAATGTTCGTTCAATGTAAAGTTAAAGTAAATTGAAAATTCTAGCTCTTCACAAGTTCTGGAATGCTGACTCTTTACTGGGCATAGAGTCTAGATCAAACTGTATATTTTTATTTATATTACGATAGTCAACAATGAGTCGGTTTCCCTAACCTTTATTGGGAATTATAAAAGCAGGGCTCTCATAAGGTAGAGAGATGAATAACATCCCTAGCTTCTAAATTGTGCATCATGTCTCTAAATTTTTTAATTTTAGGAAGAGCACAGGAGTAAGGACATGACCTAACAACGATATCAACTTCCATGATAATATTGTAAGGAAGAATGTCACACTTTCCTAACTTAGGTAATTATATCCGTAAATTTCACTATTGCTCAGTGGGTAGATTTCTCATTACGGTTTATTAAACCAAAAGTAGAGGATCTCGGATCCATATACAACGCAATTTCTACCCTAGGAGCGAATTCAAACCGTAAAACTCTTTTAGCCTGGTTAAGAATTGATTCCGTTCCCCACAAACAATTGTTTCTCAGGCTAAAATCGTAGGAAAGTTAAGGTACAAGAAAATCAAGGAAAACTCCATAATTTTAATATAAAAAAAGGGTCACTTGTTTCGTTACGAGCATAATACTACATCGTGTATGACAAAAAGTTTAGGTTTTACAATATTTATTTTAACCTTGGACTTGGACTTATTCAAAATACAATTTATGAATTCAGAATTAAGGAAGGAACCACAAGAGCCCATGTTTAAAGAGGCAATCCCAGGGTTTGAACCAATATTAATTTGTACGACAGAAAGGGGGTGGCTTTTTCCTCTTATATGCAACCGCACCACAATTCAGGTTAGGCGTTACACGTTTCCCCCTGACCAGTGACGTCGGAAGTGTCTAAGACTATGGAAGCGAAAACATATTTACTTTGGACAAATCCGTAGAAACCCTTGTCTTATCTTTCCATTACGATTATTCCCTAGAGTCGCAATGGGACCAGGTTGCACTTTCCTAGCCTAAGTTGGAAAAATAACGCAAGGAGAAAGGGGGGGGGCATTAAGTAAAACACACACAGGATGACTCTCAAGATACTCTCCCTCCGATATTAAAGAACCTTTTATGCTAGACGGTAGACGCTAAATAATATAGTATAGTCAAAGTGGAGGGTTTGTAAGAAAGCATAAAATATCTCTGGATGAGGGGCGAAACATTTTCCAAACTGACCTTTACTACTTGAATATCTGTAAGGTTGAGATTCAATATGTCTGTCACTTCTGAGACTGCAAGAATATAATATTATAAACGATTCCTTTAGAAGTTGGAAAATACATAAGAATTCCCTACACAATCTCTCATTTTCCCTACTTGTAACTAATGATTGTAAAATACGATCCTTAACAGTACTCCAGGGGAGTTCAAGCTGAATCTATTCGGAAAACAAATAAGTTAGTAAACCTGCTGTTAGCCATATGTAAGAGATAAGTAATTCTGCATCCCACTATTTTAAGTTTAGATATCCTGTTCACATTTAGAAGTAAGTTAAATAACGTATAGCAAGATAGGCCATCACAAATAGGCACCAAGCTTGAGCATTCTCCTACAACTTTACTCTCGGTCCTTGAGGAATCGGACAGCTGAAGAGGAGCAAAAACCTCATCGGTGGAGGGTGGGTGACTTATATTAAATTAATAATCTCACTGGGGTTTAGGGGAGGTTGATTAACATCAGAGCAATTATCAACTATAGGAGAGCCACTGGACAGCCACTCGGAGAGCAAGGTTCATAACTGGTCTACAGAAGCATCTAAAGGGACGGGAATATTTTTTACAGCCAACTCCTCTCGCTTTGGTCCGTAGACCTGGGACTTGGCGTCAATGTTACTGCTTCCAGGGTAGGATCCATGAAATATTAAAGCAACAAGGATTACTATCAACTACAACACATACAATCTACCAAAGCAGACTGGTGCACTCAAGCACCCATATTTTAATAGCCATAAAAAAATAAAGTGACGAACTAACAAATAAAAAAAGGCAAAGAACAGTAAAGAGTTGTTAGAGTCTAATGGATAATACCTCGTTAAATGATATGGTAGACTTTGATATATTGAACAGATAACTCAGGCATTGATAAGAATCACCAATTGCTAATAACCTTAAAGTTACAGCAAGTTTCTCTCTGACTGTCTTATAACCCCTGAAAGTAGTGTTCTTTTTCATTATATTGTGCCCGATCATACTTATAAAGTACTAGTAGTACGATCGACCGTTGAAAACAGGATGGGATTGGTTGAAATCTGCTACGTGACCAAGCCCCCTCGCTTTCTGATTGGCTGTTGGATTTCCCCTACCCCTTTCCCCTACCCTTTGCTCTCTGATTGGCTCTTGGCTTTCCCCCTCCTCCTGACCCCCTTTCCAGTGTTCCAAACTTGTTTATTCTTGTCTCATTTGTTTTTTATTTGTGCTCATTGGTTATTTATTCATTGTTTTTTATGTCTGGGTAGGATTAGGACGGGGCGTTGGAGTTTTTTATTTATTTATTGACGTGCAGACCACAGCGTTGGGTGCAGGAACCGCGCTGCACGAACCTCTCCTGACGGCAGCGTAGCGTAGAATAAGATCACTGACCAGCTGGCAGCTGTTTGTTGGCCTTTCACTTCCCGGGACAAGCAGTACGAACCTCTCCTTATATCGCCACGGCACAGAATGAACTAAGCTACACTGCTCCCTCGCTCTACTGATGTACCTTTCACTTCCCCACACTCCCCCTCCTTCAAGGCATGTGTCGCAACCCCCTATATGGTAATGGGTTTTTCCGGTTTCGCAATACGGCGCCAGTTTTACGGCTCGACAAAACAAGTCGAGAAAAGAATAGAACAGGACCTTGAATGATGTCGCAATGGGTGAGTGGCGCCAGCTTGGTGGCTCGACCAGAGGAATAGGGACAGAAATAGATCATGACCTTGAAACCGCGAGCCAGGTAAGTGACCCTGGTAACCCTCCCCCTAGGCAATGGGTTGTCCCGATGACGTCATTGCACTGTCGCAAACTGGCGCCAGCTTGGCGGATTGACAAGACAGGAATAGATTACGACCTTGAACGATGTCACAACCCTCCCCTTCTATGTGGCAATGGGGTTTTCCCTGATGACTGGCGCCTGTTTGACGGCTCGACAAGACAAGTCGAGACAAGAATAGATCGTGACCTTGAAACCGTGAGCTAGTTGAAATATCATTGACCATGTTCATGTTTGGTGCCATGTTGATGGCTTGACAAGTCGATACTCATATATGATTACACTATGTGTAAGGAACAGACAGGTTTAGAGTGAATAAAAAACGATATCACAAAACATATATTTATTGTACATTAAAGGTTTTACAGATATACATTAAAGGTTTCACAGACTTACATTAAAGGTTTCACAGATATATAAAATATTCATTATACACTTTTATAAGAATGACGCATATATTCGTTCATACTTTTTCTACAATATCTCTTAGATATGTTAGTAAAATCGTATTTAGTTCACAATCCAGCATGTAATAGTCCAGACCGATGACTTGACGTGTATAGTAGGTAGCACTGATAAGATAAAGGTTTCTGATGTGCGTTTCCAAAGTAGGCTGTTTGAGATCGATGGATTCCGCTGATTCTGTTAGAGTGTCGTATACATCCACGACAAGTGTGTCGAGCAAATCGTTGCAATAGCGTGCGACGGGTGTCGACCACATATCCCGTCGGTCGACGGCAACGTCAATTAGGTCATACACCTCACAAAGGCGTGCACAGCTAGGTGCTAAATAGGCGACCAGTTTGAGTCCGGCGTCTTGTTTCTCGCTGACGACGACTATACGGTCACCGCACATGCGTCTCAGAGAGATTTCATGATTAGTCAGACTAATCTTCTGAGGAGGTTGCGTTTTGCTGAAAAACTTTAATGTGACCGACTTGTAGCTGCCCATTTCTCGCCACTCTGTACGGTTAAACACCGCACAATTCCCTCCGTATTTTTTAGGTGGACATAGGGCGTAAATTTGTTCTTGATGCTCATGCCAACGATAATTCCTTGGCGTCGACTTCGTTAAGGGGAAACAAAGGGTGGAAAATACTGGTGATGGCGAGCGGATTCAGCGGCTTTGCTTTGCGGGTGCAAACGTCTTGACCGTCCATTATGTTTGATTGCATCGACGACTGTCACGGCTGTGGCAGGCACTCCGTCGGGATGCCCCTTTTATAGGCGCACGATGATTGGACGCAACCCTTGAGAGGTGGCAGGTACCTAGCGTCTTGAAAAATGTGTTGTAATATATCACCATCTTAGCGTCGTTGTCTGTATGATTGGTGGGTAAGAATAGGGTAAGGAAAGTTTTCATCGGAAAGTTCTGGGTGCGATAGAAAAGGTACATTAGGCAGTAATGACCGCGAACGTCCAAAATTATGCTTTGAATTTGTAGCGTGTTATGAGACGTGTGGGAAGTGTTTTTGCGTATAAATGCCAAATGTAACTTTATACAGGATGGAAAACCATAGCTGTCAAAGTATTCCCCCACAACGTTCTTGTTGAAAAAGATGGTGAACCAATGCTTCCCAGGCTTTGTGTGTTAATCCGTGTTTATGATGAGAGCGGCAGTTCGCGCTATTCTTGCGGATAGTTGATCAGCAAGGAAAACACCTGATCATAGAGAACGAAACCACGGGTTTGTTTTCAGCGCACAACTTATAGTGTGCGTGTCCATCTTCAATGATACAATATCGAAGTCCCAGAACATTGAAGGCCGAACAGAAATTACATACAGAACTATCTGCCATACACATAGTGTGGCCCGATTTAAGTGCTTTCAAAGAAGAACAAATTCTGTCATACAGATCTACGACAGGCGTAGGTGTATTAGGCTAGAAACTTTTTCTTTTCTACTCCCTTGACGTAGACGGTTTCTGCACTCGTTGTGGCACGGGAGATGAGGAATTCGAGCAGGCTGTAATCCACAGCACCGCTACCCCAGGGAATACCATGCAGTTTGTAGACGATATAGTTGGCTTGTTTTTTTATCAGCGGCGGAAAGTTCCTCGATAGTGAATGGGGGCTTTAACACCCAAAGTTGAAGTAAACTACCACATACAGATAAAACATTCAATTCCTTGACGATAAACTGTTTACTGTCGTCGATGAAGCTATGGAAAACCACAATGACATCCATGATTTAAATTAAGAGTGTAAGTGGCGGTAAGCCGCTTATATTAACTCTCATAATCGGTCACGTCGTTTCTGACCTTGTCGATGGTGATGATGTTGGCAAACTCTCCGTACACGATACGGTTGACGGTTTCCGTGAGAGCTCTGGTGAAGCTCACTTTGATGCTCAGAGAGCCATGCCTCGTCAAATTCCAATGCGATGTCATGTGGGGGGACC
The DNA here is from genome assembly GCA_902151455.1 of Timema bartmani. NCBI lineage: Eukaryota > Metazoa > Arthropoda > Insecta > Phasmatodea > Timematidae > Timema > Timema bartmani. The sequence continues at coordinate 81,804 of CABFWB010002409.1, forward strand.
GATTAGGAGTGAGATAGAAAGCCATGAGATGATATCCCTTAGGAAAGGCTTCCCCATGTGATGTTGCTACCTTCATTAATTAAATGGATACCCGTTCCAACAAACAGTGTGTGGTAGGACGTGACATAGTTGCCGTTTGAAAAGTCGGGCTGTAACGGTTCAGAAGGAACTTGTTGCCCGTCCACGTACAGTGAGAAATGGCTCATGCCGTAGGTTTGGAAGCTAACGGGTTCTTGGTGTCGTCTCCGTTGAATGCGGCGTTTGATACAAATCCTACGATGCATCGTTTGGGTAATTGTACGGTGAATACGTTGTCCAGAGATTTACCTTGAACACCCGTAGGAATAATGTGGGTTTTTACATCCACGCGGGTGATGGGATACTTTACGGGACTGACGTTTAATTCCTTGGCATGTGCCAACAGTATAGAAGGTGCTACTTTGACACGTCGCACTAGAAGAACGGCTTCAACTATATAAACCTTAAAGTGTGGGATTTCAGGGACGGCCATAAGACTAATTCCGTCTCTGGAACGGACCTATTTGACTATGAGTTATGTGCCGTTCAAAAGGTCAGGGTTAAACACATCTCCGTGTAAATACCCCAAAAGATCCACCGTCTTACATTTTTGTGGTAAGACTGCGACGGGCCTTAAATCCATTATTGCTGGCGTTAACCTCCTCAAAGATTCCGGGGCTGTCTGCGAACCACAGACCGCAAGTCAAATGTGTTCTTTTGACATCAATGTTGAAATTGAGCAGCGTCCCAATATACGATCTATAAGCATACTTGCTGCTGGGTGGGGAAACTAGTTTTTGGTTTAAAAACACATTCACCTTTGTAAATAGCGAACGCAACCATTTGTTGACGGGAGCAATTTGATCCACCTCGCTGAAAGCACCAACGTCGGGTTTCATGATAGCCACGCTGAGATATAGCATGGTCTGTTAAAGATCGATATAGAACTCGCATTGACCGGTAACGGAAAATTCTATCAGCGAATCATCGGTGAGGGAAGAGACAGGTTTGTACTGGATCCATTATCCACATTCAAGATTTGTTTGCGTGGGTGGGACAAAAAATAGATAGAGTTCACTGCTGGCACACTCGCGGGACTGGTGGTGTAGAAACTACATTTCAACTGAAAATATTTACCGCTACATTCTTGATCTTGTTAAGTCGGGCAACGACAAAATACTGACGTTGGTGCTTTTTACGACGCCTTTACATTCTGAGCCGGTGATCAGTGTGTCGATCTTCTGCTCCGCCTTGCATTTGAGGTTTGTTCCAGCCTTGCAGACACGCTGCCATAGGGTCTCTTTGAAAGGACTACGTTGATTGGCACCGTCGGAGAGCACGTCGATACCCATAAGAAAGGCCTGTTTTCCAATGGCTTTAGTGCTTCTTCTCAGCATCGGTACGACGCTCTTGAACAGGCCGCTGAAAATACTTCCTACCCCATGCCCGCGTTGATAGGGAACACCGCGGTAGATCGAAGATAATCCTGTTACAACCTAGTGTATGTAGTATCTTTGGTAGTGTCAGTTCATGTTAAGCAGCGTCGAAAATTAAGTTTCACGCACACTTTTTCAAATTCAAAAGATATAGGTTCACCAGTGTCTGTTCTCATATTGATTTTCAGGATTACAATTACTCATCTAAGTACGGGTACGTAGTGCAACGGAGTATAGATAACCATCTTATGTATACCGTAGAGATAGTTTTTGTTGTTGACACCGACGATACGTAAAATCAGTGAGACAATATCACCCACGGGCTGAGGATCGAAGATATCCGTGTAGATGTAAATTTGCGAGGGCAAGCCTTGTAGAATGATTGCGGCGTACGGTGACTTTGGCACTTTGATCTGATTAGTCTTATGATCGAAAACGAGCTGTAGACTTAGTTGACTAGATAGAGTAAGCAGCTGTATATTTGGTGAATAAGAAACAACGTTCAATTTTTTGTTAGGGTTTGTGTACTTGAATACAACGCCCAAATCCCCTTTAAACGCCTCTATATCGTTTAGGGCTTTGACCAATTCATGAATAGTGCAGTAAATTCCAGCTGAGATGTGATCCTTGAATATTTGTTCCACGCCATTATCGTCAACCCAGTTTTACCATACAATTTTTTGGCCCTCGAGTACGGTGGTAAAAGAACACGGATATTGGAATTCGGTGAGAGCGACTTCCCTTTTTCAGTCGAGTGTAAGACGATAGGGTAGTTTCCTGGTGTAATTCGATAGGGTATTTTTAGGGAAATATCCCACAGAGCTGTCGCTCGGCAAAGTGCCGTAAAACTGGTCCTTCATGGTAGGTGGCTAACGTAACTGGAAAAAATCCAAGAATAAACTTAACAGGGTAATATTTCCACTGCACTTAGTCTTTCTTTCTGGTGCCATTACACTTGACATGTAGTATTTTATCAACTTTAAAAGTTTCAGGAAGACGTACGCGTTGCAATTCGGATTCGTAAAACGCATCCCCTCCACCTCCTCACCGTCAAGATAGTACAACTCGTAGACGACTTGCTGTTGCAACATGACATTGCTGACTTTGAAAATTTCTTCGCTCCAATTGCTTTCTTACACCTTTTCAAACAGCATTTTGGATTTGCTAGCACGCACCATGTCACCGACTTTGAGTTTTGGCTTACTATTCAACTTTGGACGCCGTTTGCCGTACATATTATCTCTTACTTGAAGCACATTGGTTTCTAAAACTTCGTTAGGTGCCATCTTGATACTGGAATGCTTAGCACCGTTGTAAGCGTCGACGAGGTCTTGGAGGACGTCCACATATTGATACGTGTTATTTTTGGTAAAGTATCGCCACATGCGTCCTTTCAGTATTCTATTGAATCGTTCCACGATGCTTGCCTTAAAGTCCGGATTTTGAGTGGTCGCCTTCTTTATTGAGAAATTTCCGAACTAGTCGTGCTGTGAAGTCTGTCCCCTTGTCCATATGTAAATTTAGAGGTTTACGTCCACTTTGTTTGAAAATGTCTTGAAAGGCGTCTCACACGACACTCCCCGTCTTGGATGGAAGCGTCCTCGCCCTGGCCATCTTGCTAAACACGTCGATGACGGTGAGCATGTACATGGCACCGTCTTTGTAATTTCCGAGACTTCAAATATTGTTGAGATCGGTATGCCAGAGATCGTCAATTTTTGACACCACGTACTTGTTGCGCGAAACTTTTTTTATCACCGGTTTGTGTAGTGTATAAGCGTCCTGCACACGAAGCCATTTTCATACATTGTTGGGATCTTTCTTGGACGCCTTTCTGGGCGGCGAAGCCTCTGCAAACCGCGCAGGATGAGAAGAGTAGTAGTATATGTCAGCTAAATAGACCATTAAGCTTGGAACGGCAGCCACCTGTTTTCGTCCAAACTATTCAATTTCTTCCTCTTAGGGCGTTTCAACGGTGTAAGTTGTTGCGGTACGGGAGTCGGATCTCTTATGGGCGCCAAACGTTTCGGATTTGTAATAACTATCGCCACCCCGACGGCTCATTGCGTCGCCTTGCTCTGACCAGATCATTGACTAAATCAACAATATTGTATCCACAGAGAGGCGTATAGTGAATACTCACTTCCCCGTTTTCATCACAAGTGATACCACCCCGGGAATTAATATGTTCTAGTAAAATCTCGGGTTTTTTATCTGCCTGTACTGGTAGAGTATTGAGTACAGCAGAGATGGGAAGTACAGAAACTTCATGGGTGGTCGTGGTTTTGGTATTTTCAGGCGGTGGAGTGTGTTGACTAAATTGCAAATAGCACTGTAGCACTTGTTGGTATAAATTCAATTTAGAGTTGTCATCAAATTTTGAAGTAAGGATTTTTTCCATTTTCTTGTCCAGCTCGGAGCCCACTAGATTTGTGGCCGATGCTACTTGTTGGTGGTGTTGCTCGTAACGCTGTAATGTTTCCGGGGACACCAATATCATCTTTTCCGTGTGTTCCATTATCTACTTGTTGAATAAGGAACCGAGGACACCGCTGATTAAAGGGGATAAAAGTAAGGGCAGGAACGTTCCTCCTTTCTGAACGAATACTCGTTTCTTCTTTTTTCAGCACTCTCCTCGTTTGACCAGCTTGCGCAACACCTGCTTGTGAGCACGTATCTTTGTCTTTTGATCATTTTTCAACGGCACCCGCCCTTTTAAAGTGTAGTAGGCACACTCGCAATTAGTCAAAATCAGTTTCTTGTCGGCCGGTTTCAGCAAGGTCACACACTTCTGCGGGTTTATGCTATGCATTACACGCAGCAGAGCGACATACTTTAGCACTTTGGGACTCATGGTCATGAAATGATCTGTAATTGGGAAGTGTCAGTGTTTTTATAGCTTTTGCGTGGTAGGTATACGTAGCACCCGACATTTGTGTGGGTTATATATCTGAACCATTCGGGTGTACTTTGTTTGAAATCTAACAATATATAACCATGGGGAGTACTTGTAGCATTAGGTTGAGCCTCTTGTAAAACACGGGGACATTCAGGACAGACTTGACGTGCAAAATCTTGAATTTGAGCTTGATTCCTGGGATTTTTAAAAAGCACGATATAATGTGCGTTTAAGGAAATGTCTCTTTGGCCCTTGCCTTGGTGGAATACATTTTGTGTAAGGTACATGACGCTAATATTTTAATGGTGGCATCCTTTGGTGAAAAGATCGACGACCACTTCGTTGGCTTCACGCATCAAGTCGTCCTGGATAATCAGCTGTGGAGAGTCATTACAGATGTCATCCATTTCCGGCAAACCCTTACAGAATATGACGTGGTGACTTGACACGTCTTGTTCTAATCCCGGTTGCCATAAAGCATAATACCAGGTGATTTTAACAAATTTAACGTCACCCATTGTGTCGAAGTGACGAATAAAGTCGGCTACGAAATGTGACTTTCCACAACCGGAAGGGCCGCTGATGATGGCTGAAAAGTGATGTTTCAATTTGTTCATAATGTTTGAGACTGAGCTTATAAGCTAAATCAACTGGTATTTATAGGATAGAAGGGAGGGGATGTTGACGTTAAAACACAAACATAAAAGATTTTATAGTATTTATTTACAAATCTATCTCACATCGAGAAAAGTATACATTGAATATTTATTAACAAATATATCTCACACCATGAAAAGTACACTGGGAATATTCTTTTTAAAATATATCTCACACCGTGAAAAGTATACTTGGAATATTTATTTACAAAAATCAATTTTTAGAAATATTACTCACGCCATTAAATGTATGCTTGGAATATTTATTTACAAAAAAAAAATAGTTATAGAATATATATTATGGAAACAATATTCAATCTTGAGCTCGTAGCGGTAATAGTGGCCTGGGTACTAAATTACAAATTCTAGTTTAAAGAGAATTTGAATATACATACAGATGGTTTCAATTTAAATTAAGTACAAGAAAATAAACAAATTTGAATAGAATTAAAATATATGCAAACAAATTTGACTAGAATTAAAATATATACAAACAACTAATGCTATATGATAAGACATAATCAGGTAGGTAAAAGATTGTACTGATGGATAAAAAAATATAAAAATTATCCCCAGTGCATAAAATAAATCAATAAAAATATATTCTTGTATAATGCAGATTTTTTTTTATCTTAAATATTTGAATCAGTGGAACTCTCTAGAGTGAAAGTAAAAAAGATGATTATTCAGCCCGTCTTAATGATCACCTTTTAGTCGTGGCGAGCGCGTTTACAAGAACTCTGATACCAAAACGGTAACGTATTATAATCATCGGTTATCCGCCATTTGGTGTACACTGGCTGGTAGAATTTATTCTGCAAAACGGTACATACAGTCGTAAGACCTTTTCTTACAGTTTTGTGCGGTATCTGTATGCATATTTCCGCAGCCTGTTCGGTGACTATCACTTTCAAAACGTCAAAATTAACGTCGTTTTAGTTGCCGTTGTTTATGGTGATTCAGCGAGACTTGCACACCGTTTTTGATTTGGCAGCATTGTCACCAACCCAAACATGGTAGCGTAATTCTTGGGACCGCCAGATACAAAAGCGCTAATGTATTTTCCCGGACCGTAATCTTGAAGTTCGTCAGTGAGGTCACCTAAAAAGTCTCCGGTCGGTGGACTCCAATCGCCGGGGCGTTCCGTGAACATAACGCTATCTGTATCGTGATACAAAACGCGGTCCCCCAATTTTACAAAGATGCTGTATAAGTTCAACATAGCCATAGCAATCGTGTATCAGGCCACCACTACACTCGTGTTAGGGTTAGGGAGCAACGCCTCACGCGCATCCTTGTAATTGAGGAACATAACCTCATCATTTACATCAATGACGCTGTCCACGGTAATGTACGGATCCGTAAGGTACTTGTGGATGCTCTGATAGTCGTTGACAACGGCTACGTGTGGTAAATAGGGTCTTTGCCCAAACTATCCATATAGTGAATATTAAATTAGTTTAGCCAGTGTGCGGAGAACAGAGCTTTTAAAAACAGAGCCGAAATCAAGTTTTACCCCTTCCCTTTCCTCATAATTTTGAATGTAAACTAACTTCTCATCTTGTGAGGTACACCACTCTGTCCATCCGCTGGTTTCTTGTTTAATTTTCAAAAAAGTGTCAATGTACCCATGAAAAAACCTGCCAGAACGTGTCTGACGGTCGTAAACAGATACAGTATACTCCCACACTTCGTGTACTGCTTCAGCGTTGTAGCCTTTCTCAACGACTTTCCGGATCTCGTCAATCACACAGACGCCTATCAACCAGCGATCTTTTTTTGTCGTAGTGCTGACACGCGCCTTGATTTTTCTACTCCCCACATTTCCTTCACAAGATGAAGATTAACTTGTCTTGCATCCATGTAGGCAATACGGGCATGAATAAATCCCTCGGAGGCGTCACGGTAACTTTGGTTATGCCTTCTATTTGATCTATAGACGGACAATTTGGTTCCAAGTGAATTTTGGGGTGGCTGATGGGATAATTTTTGTACTTGCAAACGTAAGAATACAACGAACACACATCCAAGTACTTGATATTCTCTCCACAAGAAAGGTCTGATTCATGGAAGAGTTTGATACAACTTGTACGCCTGTCGAAGAATACGTCCCTGGGATTGAGGAGCTCCTTACTGTACACCTCGTGCCTGAGTACAAATTGTTTCAAGCCCTTGTCTGTGCATTTCATCGCATTAAACGTACACTCTTACATCTATACAACCGTGTAGCTGGCAGTCTTAAATCTTAGCAAGCAAGCCATGGTCGCTTCATAGCGCGTCTCCATGTTCTCGTGGGGACTGTTTTTGATAGGGGTGGTCCTATCGGGATAAAAGAGATGGAATCCGTGCCAATAACAGCCCCAGAACTCGAAGCCGTTAGTGGTATCTCCAGGTTTAACAACGCCGTCTACACGTCGCCTAACATATATTCATCGCGGCCGTTACCCGCATGAAGAATAGACACTGCGTTGGTGGGCCTCCCAGCAGAGCCATTGTAAGGCGACGTGCGACTGTTGGTCTGCACACTGGTAACCACCGTTAGGAATGATATATATGGTATTTTCCTTAAGGTGACTTCGGCGGTAAACCAACATGGCCGCTCCTGCGATCGTACACGTCTCTCTGAAAGGATCCACCTTTGATTTTTCCATAAGCATAACTCTAAACTTTATGCAGGCCTTCCGTAGGATCTCTACATCTTTCACGCAATACAGTTTCAACACACGGTTAAAATCAAAGACATAATTTTCTTTGACCAATGCGTCATAACACATCTCAAAGTTCTCCTTTTTCTCAACTGACATCTCACTGATGCCGTAATCCTCCTTTGGCGGAAAGGAATCCCTATACAACGCTTTTTATTTTTTATTGAGAATGGGGGAAATGCCCTTTGGACAAAACTCGTCCAAGCCGAATGTCTTGAGCATTTTGGACAGCGACATCGGGAGAAAGTTCAGCGAGTCAATAAAGTGGAGCGGGCCATAACGAATGGACTTGATTTTCCCACCGTTCATTATGAGCTTTGAAGTCCATGTTTTACCTCCTTCATGTATTTTAAAATAAAATTACCATCATAGCCCTTTGCATTAAAGCCTAAGAGGGTAATATCCTTAAATTTTGTTTTTTTAATTTGCTCTATAAATTTGAAAAATTTGGCCATGATGGTATCACCCTTGAATATGCGAGTCCTATCGCCCTCGCAATCGTTGCAATGATGGTCATTTACAACGATATGAAGGTGGACCTTGCAACACATCTGCACAACACAGAGGTTGGGTTCGTGCTAGTTCGTGTTGACCGCACCCTGAAAAGCGTTTCTTGTCTGCATATAAATCATATAATACAAAAATTAAATTGATATTCATATATGAAGAAATGGCCAAATGATATGTATCGCATACTCTACAAAAAGTCTCATAACACCTAGGTGAATGACCGGGACGTTTATGGTTATCAATTTTGAACCAACGCCCACAGTCTTTATATGTCACAGTTCGACATCTTGTGCAAACCGGTTCAGTGTAGCAATTGTTGCACGCGGATTCACATTTGTGCGCATTCTTATGATCAAATGGCACACGGAACTCGCGGCAAATTACGAGCACTTAAATGCGGCTGTCAAGGATGTTATGACATCAAAATGGTTTTGCTTATCGTCGTGAAAATACAAATCAAGCTAACCCTTAAAGGAATGTTCGGGATGAGTAGGCCCCTCATATAGGACATGCCTCCCCCGACGTTTCCTGAACACTGTGATTTTATATTCGGGAAGGTATGTTAGAAATTGTTTCACCTCGGTATGTCCACCATCGTTTATAAGATTCACACGGGCATCACGGCATATTTCCTCTGCTTTGAGTTTTTGAATAGGACGACCCATTTTGATTTGTTTAACGGTGTTCACGTCCATGCATCCTGGTTCTCTTTTAAAGTCACACACTGTCTTGGCGACAACCGATACACGGGCAAGGCAGAGTGTATAGTCGACATTTTGAATCGTAATGATTCCTTGATTTCTTCGACTGTATGTGGTAGCCGGGGAAAGCTTATCGCAATGCCGTGCACTCCCGCGAGCCTCCTTAAAATGACTGAGTTTAACATACAGTGGTGCCTTACTTAAGAACAAATTATTAGATTGCAACACGCGACTTATGTCATCAAATACGGCTTGAGCGTCTAACTGATCCGCCCTCCTAAGAGAGACGAATACAGGATTCAACGTCGAGTCTGTGCTGTTCCAAAGTAAATCGACATGAACATCGGCGCTGACACCATGGTCTTGCAGCCGATTGAATAAATTAGTATTTGTTCTTCAAGCCAGCTCAATGCGTCAAGATCGCTTGCTGGAGCACCAAGATGTACGGTAATTTCTCTACCAGCATAAAAGAAACGCCTCAATTGTTTAATTCTCTCCTCGACGATTCAAAGAGGGAGGCCTTGGGACAAAGCTCCACCAACCTGGTTTACCAGGCCACTAATTGCCGAAGATGGTCCCGCTGTCATCATCGCCACGGGTTGCGGGAGGACCGCGCACCCCATCTGCCTTGCCGCAGCCTGGGCTTGAACACCATCTCCCTGTCTTGGTGGCGATGCTCCTGTGGCGGGTTGAAGGGGTCTCACAGCCGGCGGTGGTGGGAGGATGGAGCCGCTATTTTCCCCCTCCATTTGAACTATAACACAAAAGAACATGTTAAAGTAAATACTTTAAATATTATTTTTCCAAACTTACGTGAATTTTTCTCTTTAAAATGATACCACAAAATATATTATACTTTTCAATTTGAAACTACATTTGGTATTTATATAATATGTTGTTATAATTTTTCCTAAACATAATAAACCAACATATGCAAAGTGTGTGTAATAAATACACTTGAACTCTAGACCATGTACAAAATGCAGTCCAAGGCAGTTAATTTATCACTATGAAAGGTTAAACCCACATTTTCACCCATGCCAGGGGAATCGAACCCGGGACCCTCAACAAAACAAATATATAGGGTTTTTCCCTCTTTTTAATAATCGGCTAAAGCAACAATATAATTTCCCCAGATAATTATTATGCGAGCATATACTTAAAATAAATTGTAACACTAGATCTAAGCTACCCCCGTTTTAAACCCATATAATTGGGTAACAAAGCGCAAAAAAAAAATTTTTGGAGCTTTAAATTGTATTGTAATGCCATCTGTTATTTCGATAAATAACCAAGTTTACCTCTAAAATTTTTCGACTCTAAAATGACTTGCAATGCCATCTGTTATTTCAAGTTTACCCCACAGCGCTAATGATTGAAGAAATCTAGTTTTAAATAAGGTATTGAGGAAAACATGTCTTAACACAAATTGGTAAAAATAGCTATTTATGTTAGAGTGGTAATTTTTAATGGTCAGTACTAAGTTTTCTAATGGTAGAAATAATTTTGTTTTAGAATTAAACAAAGCAATTTTTTTCATATAATATTATAATTTAATTTAAATCCGTTACTGTTTTCTAGCCTAAAGCTCGGGTCACTTTTATGCACATTACTTAAAGACTAGGGCATCTACAAATTTGGCCCGCTGTCTGTTAATTTATCAGACTGACATTTTTTAGCCATGTCGGGAATCGAACCCGGGACCGATAGTTTAGCATACAGACATGATATCGAATGTGCTAAGGTGACGGTTGAATTTGATCCAACACATTGCAAATACGGCTAAAGCGACAATTGTAATTTTCTCTCCCTTTTTTTGTCTGTACCATGATTATAAGAGCTAATATTCTCAAAACGGTCAGCTGACAAAATTTGCGAAACAACGCTGGTTTGGGGGGAGAGAAGACGTGAATAAATCTTGAGTAATAATCTGTCTATTTCCAACCTAGTGGCTATATATTATTGTTACTTGTAGACGGTACATTTTTATACAAATTTAAAACATGTTCTATTGTAATTAAAAAGCCGCAAAATTATATATAAAGCGATCAACCGCGTCCAGTCCATTGCAAACATCAAGCAGGTTGTTGCTCGCATCTCCAGAGAATAAAATGGGGGCCAACAGTTTTGAAAATGCGGCAGGTGGCAATGCGTTTACCGCCTCAATAAGATGACCTGGTACAGAATGCACCTCCAAATCAGTGCTTTCTGGGGGTGAGGCCCACACGCAAACTGGAACGGGCGCTGGGTGGTGTGGATGCCCCCATTCACTGGTCGCTGACAATGAAGGTGTTTGTAAATCGTCGTCGAGCCACCTTGGTCATTCCAGGCCAGCCCCTAGGTAGGTGTCCAGCCCATTTGGATCCCAGTAGTCTGCAATTAAATAAATACATATTGATTCCTATCGTGGGGGGAAAACCAGTCGCCAATCACGCTCAAATCTATAGCAGGACACTAATTACCCATAGACCAGTCGCCATCCGCCAGGCAAATTCCGTCCTCGCTAAAAAAAAAGCTAGAGGGTCTGGGCTATCGGGCACTGCCGGCGCTGCAGGTGAAGGGAGTGTGTCTTATTCTTGACGGTCTGTCGAAGGAACAAATACCGCTGTACACCAAAGACGTAATAAGCAAAATAGTTACCATTAAAATATACCAAACGCTTTTTTTAAAAAAAACCTGAATTTATCCAATTTTCCAGCGCACAGAAATTAATTATGATGTTTACTAGCCGCATTTATTAATCACAATGACCGAATATAATGACTTCAAGGTCTATTTATAGTCGCTTCAACGGAGGTGTGCCGCATGTAAAGGTGGTGGCTTCTTATTGTTCGATAATATTATTTCCGCGTCGGTGCTTTCCCGATCCACGTAAATAGGCATCTATATAACGTTATCTCTCATTCGCGGTAAATCTTCCACCGGGGATGGACGCCTTTCTCTGGTGCTGGCTAGGGGGGGATCCGAGGACCGTCGGTCTTGTTAATTTTTTCCAGAAGCACAAATGCGGGTACACATCTTGCCCTGTAACGTGGGAAGGTAGGAGTTCGAGTCCCTGCAAGGTCGACAAACGCTAATCCTAACTAAAAGCATGAATAATAGATTTAGCTGTTTTCACATAGGAGCCCTGCACAAATGACGGTACATCACTAATTTTATTATTCTTTCTCTCATTCTGGCAAAGATATCCAGATGGTGTTGGAATGTTCAGTTGTCAATGACGCGCAGAAGTGGGTACACATCTCGCCCTGTGACGTAAGGGTTCAAGTCCCTTAGAGAGCAACAAACTCTAATTACTTCACATTTCAATCCCTGGTAAATGCTGTTACACATTTCACCTGGTCAACATCAGCTCTTATCTCACACTTGTCTGAAGAGATTAGTTCGAATCCCTGTCGCGCGTGTGTACCAAGGCCGGTTTCCTCCCTCATCGTCCACGGCTTGTGCTCCTGACGGGTAGTAAGACACAGTTCTAAATACCAATAAGCTTAACTTCGTGGCTATTAGCAGGGAGGTATTTAATCCAGGTCGACCGTGTCGCTCGGGCTTCACACAAATGCAGGTACATTTTATATCTTCCTCGGCCCTGATATTACTTAAGAATTTATGTAGTTGTATATTATTTCGTCAAAATATAGTTGCGAACATTAAATTCAAGTTACTCAATTCAATATTACCTATGAATTAATGTAAGAGTTATATATTATTTTGTCAAAATATAGTTGCGAACATTAAATTCAAGTTACTCAATTCAATATTACCTATGAATTAATGTAAGAGCTATAGATTATTTCGTCAAAATATAGTTGCGAACATTAAATTCAAGTTACTCAATTCAACATTACCTATGAATTAATACAAGAGTTATATATTATTCCAACAAAATATAGTTGCGAACATTAAATTATTTTTTCTATTGTTATAAGTGGCTCGAGGAATAAAACGGCTGTTTTCACGTTATACTTGGGTAGTAATCTACCGTCACAATGCATTGTATATTTGCATCGATCGTCACACGGTCTAAGACGTCACTAGACGGCCGGTGATCGACGTTTGAAGCAAATACGGGTAAACATTCTACCTGGTCGATCGGAAAAATGGTGGGGGGGCAGGAAGCACGACCGTTCTAACAGACATTAGCCGTGCTAAGGATATCGAGGTTCGAATCCCGGTGTGCACTCCGTCTAAATGTCAGGCTCATCTAATTCTGGCAGGGGGAAATCGAATCATTGGTCCCAGAATTGTTATTATAAAGCACATCTGAACCTGCGGCCTTCAGAAGGCCACGACCGATGCGGCAAGTGGCCTTGGGGCTGGGGGAAAGCTCATCTGAACCAACGACCTTCAGAAGGCCACGACCTATGTGCCAAGTGGCCTTGGGGTCTTCAACAGGGGGTCGTTGGCACTCTCTTTCAACATTTGAAACAACCTAGGGTTGTTGTGACATCATATTTCCACCATGAGCGGGTATGACCCCCTCTGACCTCACGAAGAGAGGAGTATGACGAAGTTTGTGGCGGGATTTGGTGAAGTGAAAGGGACATCACCAGAGCGAGGGAGCAGTCACTGTAACTTAGTTCGTTCTGTGCCGTGGCGATGTAAGGAGGGTGGGGAGTGAGGGGAAAAGTGAAAGGGGTCTTACGGCCGGGATACGCTGTAAGCTGCTTGGTGGTCACACTCTTCGATAAGCGGCCGGCCAGAGTAGATGCTCCCAGCGCTCACTAGTGATGCCGAGGGAGGAGCGCCCGACGCCGTGGACTGCTAAATAAAAAACTCCAACCCCCCGTCCCATTCCTACCCAGACAAAAAAAATGAATAAATAATCAATGAGCACAAATAAAAAAGCAATAGGACAGAAACTAACAAGTATGGACAAGAACCAACATGTTTGGGACACCGGAAAGGGGGTCAGGAGGAGGGGTTCAGAGGGCGGGTAGGGGGAAACCAACAGCCAATCATAGAGCGAGGGGACGTGTCACGTGACCAGCTCTAAGCCAATCAGAGCGCTGTTCCCATACGCCGTACTAGACTACTAGTACTCAAACAATCATCAGTAAGAATTTCACCACTTAAAGGGTCACGCTCATCACATTTTAGTTCACTAAAAGTTTACTTCCACTGTATCTTTGCCTTGCTTATAGTGATGGCTACACCCAGTATCTCCGTTTTCTTCTATGTTTTTCTAAAATTACACAAGCAGCAGTCACGAAAATTGCCTCTTCTCTACTCTTAATTTTGAACTCAACTAAATCTGTTCTCTGCTATAAGTTTTAATAACATATGTTTCTTCTCTGTTACAAGTTTATCTTGCAAATGTTATATAGTAAAGTCATGTATCATGGTTATATAGCTTTTGTTATGTAACAATGCAACATTTGTCATAGTGTAAAAGCAGCTTTAAGGTATACCGCAGTCGCTAGAGGAACCACTGCGATATCCTTATAGGAGAAAGTGGCTTACCTCCACAGTGATCCATGCTTGGACTCAAAATAATTGTTAACCCCCAAAATGATAATTATATATACACCAATGACAAACCTTGAGGAAGATCAATGCTATTCTTACGGAAGTAAGTGGTTTACTTCCACAGTGAAAAAGTTCCAAGCTAAAACTCACGCATCCTTGCAGCACCTAATGGGAAACGGTTTTTATAATCGGCCAATCGAGTAACACATACTATTAATTGTATTACATTAAAATAAGTGGTTAATTGAACACGCTTAAGATAACTATTTTGTATTAGGTTTGTATTTTTATAAAAAAATAGTTACTATACCCCAAATGATTAGTATAATTCTGAAATAATCAACAAAATTTTAATTGGCTAGTTACAATCTTAAAATTATACATGAAATATATAAAAATAAATAAATAAAAGCTTAGAATTCTGCCCATAAACAACTTTCATATTAAAACTATATACAACCGTATATTAACTAAAATATAATATTTAAACCTTGCCCCTAAAATAATCGTTCCTGATCCGCCACTTTCCGTGAGGAGGATCAATGCTATTTTTAAGGGAGAAAGTGATCCTCTTCCGGAATGATAATCAATGTTAACTAAATGGGAGTTAACTATTATTTATTTCACTACTTACGCATCATAGGTGTATTTAATTTACATTTACATAATATATTGTGAGCCTAATGCCCTAAAAGGCTTATACGAATAGTTCTAAAACCAAACAATATAGAAAGAATAAAAATTGTCTTATTTTATGGGGGTGATTTCTTTACTTTTACATATATTGTGACCCGCCTCGGTGGCGTAGTTGGCTAACGCGCTAGTCGTGTTGAGCTCGACCTCCGAGGACGGGGAGATCGAGGTTCGAATCTCGGTCGGGTGAACTGGGGGTGGTTTTTCCTAAATGGTTTTCCACTCTCCCTCCACGCAAATGCGGGTTCACTTCCTCTAAATTCAACCCTCCCAATTCCTAATCAATTAGCGTAATTAGTACTTAAGCGTATAACCCGAACGGGTAGTAAGACGCGGTGATAAATATTAATTAATTATTAATTACATATATTGTGATTCTGCCGACGTAAGCCGCGGGGTCACCAGTTGATGCTGCTAGTAAATAATTTTTCACTACCAGTGTGTATTTTTATATAAAGTAACTTATTTATTTTTCTATGGTATTTAATCAGTAAGGAAAAATTTCAACCTCCATCTGAAGCAGAAATTTAAACCTAAAGTCGAAAGAGAAATTTCACGAGACCACTAAATACACATAAGTAATACTTTAAGCTCTTAGGTTAGTAAATACTGTCAAACTTTATCGGATTTAGAAAAAATGTGGTACTTGACTTTTTTTATTAAGATTAGTGATCGTTTAGAGGGTTTTTTTGGGGGAAAAAACTGAAGAGTAAAGTTAAAGTTTCCTAACTTCACAATTATTTAAGTAATTTAAATGTGTAGATTTTCAGGATATAAAATGTTACTAGCCATAATTTAATTTATAAAGTTGAGAAGAAGTAATTTATTTTGAAAAATATATTTGGATTACTCATTGTAAAAACATTTAAAAAACATAAGAATTTAATTTAGTTGTTTATTTAATATTTACAATTTACATTTTTAACATAAAAGTATTCCATGGAGCTCAGGCAAAGTATTTTTTTTTAATTTTAAATAAATATATCCTCCTCCAGAAAAGAGTAGCCTATATTCATTGTTACCGTACATTAATTTAACTTGAAATATTGAGACGACCTCTAAATACCAATTAGGAATTGTAACAATTTAGGATTTGTACTATAGTATGTTGGTAACTGTAGAAAAGTTAGCATTGGTACAGTTCAGGATTTGGTTTTGAACTATTAATTCAGCGTTTATGAATCCTAAAAAGTACCAACTCATAATTTGAACAATTCTATCATCTTTAAAACAAACAACTCACAATAAAAAATCAACTGAGAAGTACCAACTTTAATTCGAAACAACCCATCGTTAAAATGAGATTTTTAACCACAAATGATGATCATCACCTTATTAAACTTAACGTAACCTTACCTCACACAGACACGTGATAGGCGGAGTACTTTCTCGAATTTTTGTGTGGGTAAAAAAAAAATTTATGGGTTTGGCTGTTTAAGGAATATCGGAATTGTTACAATTCCAAGTAGCTACTTTTTATGTGATATGAACGTGACATTATTCGTTTGAAATAGAATTCTGAATAGTTACATTCTGAGTAGGCACTTTTCATTATTCATAAACGCTCGCTGAATTGCTAGTTAAAAATTGTACCAAGTCTGATTTTGCCACAGATACTACCATGTAATAAAAATCCTGAATTGTTATTGTTCCTAGTTGGTACTTTTCGTTTCCCCCAAAATATTATCAAACCTCAATATGATATTAGATACTTACTTGGATGGAAATATTTTGTTATTGTTCTTCCTTTCATTCCAAGGGACATTGATCCAGATAAATTGACCGGCCCAGGTGAAGCCACCAGCAAAGAAAAAGCTTTCACTGTTTTCGGTAGTAAGATACTGCAGGGTTTGAGCATCAATCACATCAATAATAGGAAGTGCTACAATTGTGCGACTTTCCTTTATTCTTTGTAACAATGGTTCCATCCTGGAAAATATAAATATAGTACACAAATATTATATATATTGATATAAAAATATTACATACAATACAATACTTATATATACAATATTTTAAATTTATCATATAATATGTATATAGATATATTTTATGCATAACCGGTCCCATGGTGTAGTAGTCAGTGCATCTGGCTACAAGCTTAGGGGTCTCAGGTTCGATTCCCAACTGGTACCTTCACTTAAGGGGAAGTATCCCAACGGTCACTAGAGTCTGGGTAATTGGGCTAAAGTTAGGTTAAGACTCACACCGGCTTCACAACTTCAAATTAACATTCAGCACATCATCACATCATCTGCGGGTACGACGTGTATACAACCCCCTATAATGTACCCAGGGCACAGTACAAGGAAAGAACAGATCTACAACCGCTAGGTTAAACGTGTTGCGCTCCTTTTCGAGGCTTTACTCCTTCAACGTTGAGATCGCTAGGCGTGGTCCCCAGTGACTACAGTGCAATCATCACGTGAGCATTTTTTAAACGACTCAAATTTACTAGAAGGTAGATACAAAATATTAGCTCCTCGAGTTGACCAGTCAGCTGGCTGTCACCTAGCAAGCTTCAGGTAGCGCCCTCCCCCGTCTCTAACCCCACCCCTCGTCCCTAAGTACCCTAATTTTGCCACACAAATGAGTTTACTCTAACTGCACATTACAAAGAAAAACTGGAAATACAATGGTCCTTTTTTTTACTAAGGGACCAGCTGTCGACTGCAATTATTTGTTAAAGAAGCAATGAAGAGAATATTGCAGACGTTTAGAAATACCAATTTATTTAATAAGTGGCTAGATATTTTTTAATATTGTTTTCACCAAAATGAAGGTGAGAGCTCTGACCAGTTAAAAAAAAAATTTTAATGTAATATCTTATATGGAATCGTACAAAACAATTCCACAAATTGTGACCCTATCAAAACATAACTTTATTTGATAGAGGATGGCTATCAGTGGCGTGTGGTCAATTCTGGACAAAGGGAAGTATTGAGGCTATAATATAGGGGGTCTGGTGGACGTTAGTTTAATTGGAAGTTCACACTGGTTATATATATATATATATATATATATATCTTCGATCCTCTGTCCGTGGGTGATATTTTCACACTGATTTTACGTATCGTAAGTATCAACAACATAAACTATTTCTACGGTATACATAAGACAGTTATATTCCGTTGCACTACGTACCCGTACTTAGAAGAGATATTGAAATCCTGGAAATCAATATACGAACAGACACTGGTGAACCTGTAAAATTTGAATTTGGAAAAGTGTGCGTGAAACTTAATTTTCGACGCTGCTTAACATGAACTGTCCCTACCAAAGATATTACATCCACCAGGCTGGAACAGGAATATCTTCGTCCTACAACGGTGTTCCCTATCAACGCGGGCATGGGGTAGGAAGTTTTTTCAGCGGCCTGATCAAGAGCGTCGTACCGATGCTGATAAGCAGCACTAAAGCCATTGGAAAACAGGCCCTTCATACGGGTGTCGACGTGCTCTCCGAAGTCGCCAATCAGCGCCGTCCTTTCAAATAGACCCTGCGGCATCGTGTCGGCGAGGGTGGAACAAACCTGAAACGCAAGGTGGATCAGAAGATCGACACACTGATCACCGGCTCAGGCTGTAAAGGGCGTCGTAAGAAGCACTGACGTCAGTCTTTTGTCGTTGCCCAACTTAACAAGATCAAGAATGTAGCAGTAAATATTTTCAGTTGAAATGTTGTTTCTACACCACCAGTCCTGCGAGTGTGCCAGCAGTGAACTCTATCTATTTTTCGTCCCACCCACGAAAACAAGTCTTGAATGTGAATTATAGATCCATTACAAACCTGTCTCTTCCCTCACCGATGATTCGCTGATAGAATTTTCCGTTACCAGTCAATGCGAGTTCTATATCGATCTTTAACAGACCATGCTATATCTCAGCGTGGCTATCAAGAAACCCGACGTTGCTGCTTTCAGCGAAGTGGATCAAATTGCTCCCGTCAAAAAATGGTTGCTTTCACTATTTACACAGGTGAATATGTTTTTAAACCAAAAACTAGTTTCACCACCCAGCAACAAGTATGCTTATAGATCGTATATTGAGACGCTGTTCAATTACAACAGTGATGTCAAATGAACACATTTGACTTGTGGTCTGTGTTACGCAGACAGCCCCGGAATCTTTGAGGAGGTTAACGCCGGCAATAATGGATTTAAGGCCCGTCGCAGTCTCACCGCAAAAAGGTAAGATGGTGGATCTTTTGGGGTATTTACATGGAGATGTGTTTAACCTAGAGAAAGACCTTTTGAACGGCACAGAACTCAGAGTCAATTTGGTCCGTTTCAGAGACGGATTTAGTCTTATGGCCGTCCCTGAAATCCCACATTTTAAGGTTTACATAGTTGAAGCCGTTCTTCTAGTGCGACGTGTCAAAGTAGCACCTTCTATACTGTTGGCACATGCCAAGGCATTAAACGTCAGTCCCGCAAAGTATCACATCACCCGCGTGGAAGTAAAAACCCTCACTATTCCTACGGATGTGCAAGGGAAATCTCTGGACAACGTATTCACCGTACAATTACCCAAACGATGCATCGTAGGATTTGTATCAAACGGACCATTCAATGGAGACGACACCAAGAACCCGTTTAGCATCTAAACTTACGGCATGAGCCATTTCTCACTGTACGTGGACGGGGAACAAGTTCCGTCTAAACCGTTGCAGCCCAATTTTTCAAACGGCAACTATGTCATGTCCTACCACATATTGTTTTCTGGAACCAATATCCATTTCATGAACAAAGGTAGTGTCATCACACGGGAAGCCTTCCCAAAGGGATAAAATTTCATGGCTTTCGATCTAACACCTAATCTGTCCGCCCACATGACATCACATTGGAATTTGATGAGGCATGGTACTCTGAGCATTGAAGTTAGCTTCACCAGAGCTCTCACCGAAACAATCAACTGTAACGTGTACGGGGAGTTTGCCAACATCATCAGCATCGACAAGGACAGAAACGTCGTGACCGATTATGGGAGTTAATATAAGTGGTTTCCTGCCTCTGCCTGCCTCATTTAAATCGTGGACGTCATTGTGGATTTTCACAGCTTCATTGACGAAAGCAAACAGTTTATTGTCAAGGAACTGAGTGTTTTATCTGTATTATGTACATTACTTCAACATTAGGTGTTAAAGCCCCCATTCACTATCGAGGAACTTTCCGCCGCTACTAAAAAACAAGTGAATTATATCGTCAACAAACTGCTCGGTATTCCCAGGGGTAGTGCTGATGTAGATTGCAGTCTGCTCGAATCCTTCATCTCCAAGCAACAACGCGTGCAGAATCCGTCAACGTCTAGGGAGCAGAAAAGAAAATTTTTCTAGCCATATACACACCTACGCCCGTCGTAGATATATACGAGATAGGTTGTTCGTCGTTGAAAACACATAAATTGCGCCGCACTATGTGCATGGCACATAGTTCTGTATGGAATTTCTGTTCGGCCTACATCGTTTGGGGACTTCGAGATTGGATTATTAAAGATGGACACACACGCCATAAGACGTACGCTGAAAACAAACCCATTGTTCCGTTCTATACAGTAGGATATTTTACCTGCTGATCAACTACCCGCAAGAATAGGGCGAACTGCCGCTCTCATCATAAACACGGATCCACACACAAAGCCTGGGAAGTATTTGGTCACCATCTTAATCGACAAGAATGGTGTAGGAGAATACTTTGGAAGTAATGGTTTTCCACCCCGTATAATATCACATTTGGCATGTATACGCAATAACACTTCCCGCACGTCTCATGAACACACTACAACTTCAAAGCATAGCCTCAGAAGTCTGCGGCCATTACTGTTTCATGTACCTTCTCTATCGCAACCAGAATATTTCGATGAAAACTTTCCTAACCCTATTCTCGCCCACCAATCATACAGGCAACGACGTTAAGGTGTTTAGATATAAAAACACATTTTTCAAGACTGCACGGATCTGCCACCCTTCAAGAGGCTGCCTCCATTTAGCGGGTGTCTATAAAAGGGGCATCCCAATGTCGTACCAGCCGTAATCATGACAGCCATTGAAGCGATCAAACATCATGGAAGGTCAAGACGTTTTCACCCGCAAAGCAAAGCCAGTGAAGCCGCTCGACATCACCAGTAATTTTAACACTTTGTTCCTAATGGGCGAAGTCGACGCCAAGGGAGTAATGGTCAGCATGAGCGTCAAGAACAACTTTACGCCCTATGTCCAGCTAGAAAAATGCGTAGGGAACTGTGCGATGTTTAACCTTACAGAGTGGCAAGTACTGGGTAGATACAAGTCGGTATTATCAAGGTTTTACAGCAACACGCAACCTCCTCAGAAAATTTGTCTGACAAATCATGTAATCTTTCTGAGACGCATGTGCGGTGACCGTATGGACGTCATCAGCGAGAAACAAGACGCCGTACTCAAACGGGTCACCTATCTAGCACCTAACTGGGAGCGTCTTTGTGAGATTTTGGACCTCATCGATTTCACCGTTGACCGACGTGATATGTGGTCGACACCCATCGCACGGTATTGCAACGATTTGATCGACACACTCGTCGTGGTTATATGCGACACGCTAACAGAATCAGCGGATGTCATCGATCTCGAACAGCCTACGGTGGAAACGCACATCAGAAACCTGCATCTTATCAGTCCTATCTACTATAAACGTCAAGTCATCGGTTTGGACTATTACATGCTGGATTTTGAACTAAAAACAATTTTACTAACACATCTTAAAGACACTGTAGAAAAACGTATGAACGAATATATGCGTCATTCCTGTAAAAGTGTATAGTAAATATTATGTATAATGTCTGTGAAATTTTTAATGTATGTTTGTAAAATATTTAATGTACAATAAATATATGGTTTGTTATATGGTGTTTTATTTAGGAAAAACCTGTTTGTCCCTTACACGTATTGTAACAATATAATAGTCTTGAGTTGTCGAGCCGCAATCCTAATACATCCCCACATGTTGACGGTAAGTACCAAACAGCCAATTTTAGTAGACTTTTGTGAGGGATAGCGGCCCCTAACTGAGAATTGTAAATCACTGTGACGTTTCCATCTGGAAAGAGAGGCCCCTGATTGTATATGATAAGGGCTGTGTCAATGCTCCCGCTATTCTTATCTTGACTTGTCTTGTCATCCCCGCCAACCTGGCGCCAGGTTTGCGATAACATCACAGGGTAAACCCATTACCACATAGACTGGGGGAGGGTTGCGACAGTGTGATAAAGTCATCGGGAAATCCAATTTCCAAGGGGAGAGTTGCCAATGTCAATGACCTCGTGTACTAGCTCACAGTTTCAAGGTCACGATATATTCCTACCTTGACTCGTCTTGTTGAGCCACCAAGCTGGCGCCAGTTATCAGTGAAACCCCATTGCGACATCATTGAAGGTCGTGATATATTCTTGTCTCGACTTGTCTTGTCGATCCGCCAAACTGGCGTTAGTCATCAGGGAAAACTCATTGTGACATCATTCAAGATCGTGTTCTATTTCTGTCTCGACTTGTCTTATTGAGCCGCCACACTGACGCCAGGTATAAGTTATCAATGTTGCGACAGTGCAATGTGTCATCGGGAAAAACCATTGCCAGGGGGAAAGTTGCCAGGGTCAATGACCTCATGTACTAGCTCACGGTTTTAAGACCTAGATCTATTCCTGTCGCGACTCGTCTTGACAAGCCGCCAAGCTGGTGCCAGTCATCAGGAAAACACATTGTGACATCATTCAATGTCATGATCTATTATTGTCTCGACTTGTCTTGTCGACCCGCCAAACTGACGCCAATCATCAGAGAAAAACCCATTGTGACATCATTCAAGGCCAGGTTCTATTGTGTCTTGACTTGTCTTTTCGAGCCGCCAAACTGGTGCCGGGTATGAGTCATCGAGAAAAAAACATTACCACATAGATGGGGAAGGGTGTTGGGAGGGGGTTGTGACATTGCGATGACGTCAACGGGAAAACCCATTGCAGGGGGAGGGTTGCCAGGGTCAATCACCTCGTGTACTAGCTCACGGTTTCAAGGTAACGATCTATTCCTGTCTCGTCTCGTCTTGTCTAGCTGCCAAACTGGCGCCAGGTATGAGTCATCAGGGTTGCGACAGTGCGTAATCGGGAAAACCCATTGCCAAGGGGAGGGTTGTCAGGGTCAATGACCTCATGTACTAGCTTCCGGTTTCAATGTCACGATATATTCCTGTTTCGACTTGTCTTGTCGAGCTCCCAACTAACTCCAGTCATCAGGAAAAACCCATTGACACATAGAAGGGAAAGAGGGAAGGGTTGCCAAGGTCAATGACCTCGTGTACTAGCTCACGGTTTCAAGGTCACGATATATTCCTGTCTCGACTCGTCTTGTCGAACCCCCANAGGGAAGGGTTGCCAAGGTCAATGACCTCGTGTACTAGCTCACGGTTTCAAGGTCACGATATATTCCTGTCTCGACTCGTCTTGTCGAACCCCCAAACTGGCGCCAGTCGTCAGCGTAAACACATTTCCAAATAGAATGGGGAAGGGGGAGGGTTGCCAGGGTCCATGACCTCATGTACTAGCTCACGGCTTCAAGGTCAAAAATCTATTCCTGTCTTGTCAAGCCGCCAAACTGGTGACTGGTATGAGCATCAGCATTGCCTGACCAACGGAAAAAACTCCAGAAATAAACCTTTGCTACATTAACCCCATGTCGTCATGAAAATAACCAGAGGGGAAATAGATGGGAAACTCAGGTCAGACGGAAATATACTGGTACCTGGTATGAGTCACCAGGGAAAATCCAGTGGGAGTGTTGCGACATATCACGCAATAATTACGTCACACAGATTGGGGCGACTTGGCTTGTCGAGCCACCAAACTGGTGCCAGTCATCGGGGAAATTCCATTGCCACATAGAAGACCAGAAATAAACCTTTGCTACATTGAAGGAGGACAGCAGGTCGCTAACCCCATGTCATCATGGAAATAACAAGAGAGGAAAGGGGGTCAGGAGAGGGGGAAAGCCATGACCCAGTTCCAACAGCCAATCAGAGAGCGGGGGGGAGGGTCACGTAATCTAGCCAGCCAATCACAGCGCTGATCCCATACGCCCCACCATCTACTAGGGTTTGAGGTCATTGTAATTTACACTTATAATTCATTTATGTACATCAACTTACTTATTTTGTAATTTGAAATAGTTTTTAAATATAAAAGATTGATTATATTTACAATACCAAAACAATGATTAGGTTTTGTCTTTCTGTGTACCCTATTGGCTCATAAAGCATTCCTGTCCATTTATAACATCTGTTAAACAGTATCTAACGAATAAATATAGAATGAGTGGCAAATAATATCTGAGAAGTTTAGAAACAGTGTAGGTTTAATAACTCAGCGTTTACCTTGGATCATGCTGCCTAGAATCTATCCTTATAATATACATTGTTATTTATTTACATTGCACTCCCTATCCGACTGTTAGCTTTTGAGATTAGACGTTGAGACTGGGCTGAGGCAGTCAGAGTAGTAGGGGTGGGTGCAAGTGGCTTAAAATTTAAACTGACACTGATCCAGAAGGTCAAAAGAAATACTCAGGCTGTTGCAATTTTTACTAGCCACTATTAAAAATATGATGTTTTAGGAATCACGGAAGACAATAGCCATTTCCAGCTTTGAAATAAACATACTTTTCACCATCAGGTAAACCATACAAAGCACAATCCTAAAGTGTAAGTCACCGAGAGCCCTTTAATAAAACCTAAAATATTTTAGTAAACGTTGTTGTTTCCACGTTGGTCCCCCGCCTGGCCACAAGCTCATTAGAATGATATCCAAAGACCAAGGAAAATATTCTATTGGACCGTGATTAAAATAATATGACCAGTGATTTGAAAGTGATTTTACTGAGTCCATTATCCATTTTAGTTTTCTAAATAATCTAGCAAGGAAGGACTCGTGTATTCGGGTGGCTCATGTGTATCTTCTCCCATGAGTCATGTATCTTAATCCCTTTTTATCGCATTCATTTTGATTTATACTACTATAAGGACACATGGATGATTCACTCACTCAAGCCCTCACTCACTCACTCACTGACATTAATGTTTACCCACTTCCAGATAAGCTAGAAACTCGAAATTTGGCAAACTTATAGCTTCTAGCCTATAAACAACGATAAAATTCCAAAAAGTTAAAAAATTTAATTCTTAACACCCGAAAAAAATTCAAAATGGTGGAGCAACTTTAAAGTCGGTGCGTTATATACAATACAATACGGGTAACTTTAAGTTGTTACGTTCAAAACAACGCATTAGTTTACATCCACTTGAAAGAAAACTTACTGGGGGTTTGGGGGCAGGGCCCCAAACGATCAAAGCGAGTTTAATTAAACAGACTTTTGTTCAGTTCTTTCGATTGCAGCTCTAAATAAATATAATGTAATGTGCTTCAGCGTTTAGTATTAATCAATATACTACGGTACATAATTGATAAATTTGTGACTATGGCTACTCTCATTTCTCTCGCTTACGCGTGTAGTATATCAATTTGAAATAATACAAAAATATGTATGTTCTGTAAGAGCATAATTATTTTAAGGTTTATTCTGGCAGGATGTTAACCTACGCTTATACATTTCCTTAGAAGTCAAGAGTATTGGGTTGCATCCTGTTGAGAGTAGCAAATAGCTCATATAGCTTGCATCCTGTTGACGAGCGAGACGATGCGACCGATGGACCTTCCTAATTGAGATCAGCAAGTTGGTGTGTGAGAATAAGACAGGACTGTTGAATGTTGGACGCCATGCTGAGTGCATGTGGGTCGGGAGCGTGTACGACTGCATAATAACGATATAAAATGTGATCTGGTGGGTCACCCCGCCGGAGGGTCGATCGCGGGTCTACAGGAAGGTTGCGAGACCGTTATCGCGCCGGCTCCCTCGTCACGGGATATCTAATCGGTTCCCATGTATTAGTTTATTATTTGAATAGCTTAATAAATATATCTTCTTGAACTAACTTGCGAGTGTCACTCCCCACGAACCATCCATTCCAACCCCTACCACTCGGGGTCCATCCTAGCCACCCCTAGCAAAAAACTAAGAGCCTGAGCATTAAAGGATATGTAGTATCATAATACTTTAAAGAGTTAAATTTTGTATCACCACTTACGTACTATTTTTAAGGCGCACTTTATGATAGTATCTGTTCTTGTTATTTGCAATGTCAAGTTTAGTCAGGAACTGAATAATGAAAGCGGGGTAAATGATTAACTCCTGATTCATGTCGCGCTGGTTTACGAAGACTAGATGTATCGAGCTGTAGTGGCACCCCTACGGTGCCACGGTAGTGCTGTAGTAGGGTTGGCTACTGGATACCCAGACAAAATTAGTAACCTTACCCAGTTCTGTCAGAATTAGGACAGGGATGTTACAAAGTGATGTCAAAGTGGGATCTTACAGTTCAATAAATAATAATTTAAATGCCTACTGCATCTTACTGATTTAATTGAGTAAACTAAACCTACACAATAAGTCACATCCACTTAAGGACCAACAACTATGACTAAAATTTAAAATAAGTTAGCTGTGACAGGTTTTGCACTTAGCAACCTTGAGTTTGGTTTTTTAAACAATGAAACCTGCCTTTCTTTTCCAGGCGGGATAAAATGTTGATAGAGCTTGTGAAAAGTTTCCTTTTTTATCGTGTTCATTTAGGTCGGAATGCCTAAATCTCTAAGAACCATTACTAAAATAAGATTTTGTAAATAAACGTTCTTGTACCATATATCATATGCTTAGGTGTAATAGTTAGAGGCTGTGTTTTTATCCCATTAATATGGCTAAATTATTAGAAAATGAAACCTTTTGATCGTGTTGGAATCCAATACATTTGTACTATGCCTGTGCTGACCTAAGGTCCTCAGTTTTTATTCGATTTAACTATGTACTCCTATGCCATTTAGATTAACAGCTGACGTAAGCAATTACCCCTAGCCTTTTCCACTGGTGGACCCTGCCAAAAATATGTGATTTTATTCTGGTTACAAAGATATGTATTAAATTAGTAAATAAAAATGCATGTATACATCCGCTTAAACTGAGGAACAGATTTAGTTTTTGACACCTTACAGCGTTCTTATACAATTAACTATGAACACATACAAATTATAAAATTATACATTTAATTGGAAAGAATATATTTGATGACATTCGCGGTACTGCTGGTAGCTATTTTATACCAAGACAACATTATTATTTTAATCTATTGGTTGTTCCATTCTCTGAGGCGTCTGAACTACTCCCCTAAAATCTTCGTTATGAAAGTAAATTATAGTAGTATAACTTTTACTTAAGTGCAGCCGATATAATAAAAAGGAATGTGATAGCTTAATAATCCAATTATTTATTACTATCATTTTTTAAATTACATATAGCTATCTATTGTTAAAGGGTACCTAGTTGTATCTTTTGATTTTTACTTGTGGCCAGTGCTCGAATTGGACCGAATCTCACCGGAACGCCGTTCCGGTTGATACGAAAGAATGTTAAGTGCATTCCGGTTGATACAACACAAGTTTAAAGCGTTCCGCCTACAAACTAGAACGCTTCTTCGTTTTTACTATTGTTTTCCAAAAGCAAATCTTACTAACTTACGTGTCTGTATAGTGTATTGGATTTTGAACGGACATGGATGCTACTACGCTTTTGTATAGTGTATTGTATATTGTATTACAACGGGTTTTCCAAGAATTTGTTTCACAACAGAGACGACGATTCCTATAACAAAACAATGACTACAAAACAAATATTTTCAAGATGTTAATCTTTCCCCTCTCATTTTGTAGCTTCTATTGTGGGGATTATTTTTGGAAAGGGCGTTTGCTGTTTTTGTTCGTAGGTAGATTTCTTCTACCTTCAGGTTCATATTGTCTTTCATAGTGATAGTGTAAATATCGTACTTATTTGAAGTTTTGAACACTGTGCCACAAGTGAACTGGGGAGGGGGG